>BMAO01003733.1:0-46024 GCA_019973975.1 Trichonephila clavata | reverse complement strand
ATGGAAAAGACATTGATAAAGTTGAGCTTCATTTGGACAGTCTCTAGGCGCACGTTTAAGTCAACCGCCGTTTATTTAGCAAAGAAAGAATCAGAAACAGAAATAAAGTGTATCTCATTTGATGAAATATCTATAAAATCACCTGACGCTTCTCCACTGTACTTTTGTGCTTTCGGTTTATTAAACTAGACACAGAAAAAACAGCTTCCAAGAAGTCTGAACGGACTTTGAAAGAAAATGGTTCAAGAGGAATGGAGTAAATTGGTATGACAATACTAATAAAAGGTTTACTTTCATGGAAAACTCGAGCTAGAATAATTCTCGAGAATCATGACTATCAGATAGAAGAAAACCGAAATAAAAGATACAGCATTCACAGGTAAAAATTAACTATCAAAATCGTTTCCATAAAGTGCGAATGACCTTCTGTATATACAATACAGCGATATCAACTCCAAGGAAGAGTGTTCTAGATTTTTTTTGTTCCATTCATTAATATCATTTTTCGTTCTAAGAACAATATAATCCTCCTAAACTCGTTTAAAAGGCATTTAATGTTAACATTAAATTTATAGAAGCGCTTTGAATTTAACAATCGTATCATTAATAAATTTTTATGTGATAAAAAAAGCAATCGATGATGATAAAAAAAAAAACCTATAAAATCATTTTTTTTACCAAAATTTGTAATAATATCAAACAAATAGCAGAAAAGATAAGTAAAAAAAAAAGTCTTTTTATCTCACGGAGATATTTTTTTTTTTTTTTTTTTGTAAACGTCAAGGTTACAATTTATCTACAGAAAAAAATCTCTAAGTATTATTGAGTTGTTTTTCATTCTGTTCAATATATATTTTAGTGCATTCATCTTCATAACAAATATAAATTCTATTTCCCCAACTCCTGAGTCAGTCTGTGTATTTCCAGGTGTCTGTGCTGTCGCTAAGCAAACTCCATTGTTACATCTAAGCTAGATCAAAAAATTATTTTTAAAACGTTTGTATTAGTTGTACATTAGAAAACTACATTTTCGAATGTGGAATATTTTCGAACAATATATCTGCTTGTATCTTTATGAAAGCATCATGATTTTAAATATTAATTTTTTTCATTGAGAAATTCGATGAACCAAGATTATATATAACTCATTCAACATACTTGTAAACTTCACTGTTCATAGAACGTGATATTTAAGATTCTTAAGTTGTCTTTATGCAACATATCGATTGTTTTGTTTATCGATATCATTAAGAATAATCTGGAGAATTGATATCCGCGATCTAACCTAAGAGCATAAGCTCAGGCTTAAGTTACGGCTTAAAATATGTTTGTTCGAATTATGTGTGTCAAACATAGAACATAAATGCAATTTTTTTACTATTAGAGCAATATTGATACTGGTTTTCCGATTTGATTTGATTATTTCATCTTCTTTAATTGAATAATTTTATACAAAATAATGAAAGTTGGATTTGTTGGAGCAGGGAAGTTGGCGCAAGCATTAACTAAAGGGCTTGTAAAAGCAGGTAAATACTATTATTTCATTTTTAATTGATATATTACTAATAAAAATAATTCGACATAAAATTTTAAAATATTTTACCATTATTACACTATTTTGTTTCATTTATTTGTATTTTTTGTATATGAGTGCGGTTGAAACGAATCAGTTAGTTAGAAGATCGTTGATAACAATAAAATTACCTAATCAAATTTATGTACTTGTATTTATGATAAACTTAAAACCTTAAATAAAAAATACTACAATTTTATAATGTTTTTTTAATTAAGTAATATTATTGGGGATATTTAATCATGTATTCAAATTATAACGCTAGCATTTTTTGTAAGTTAAAAAATAAAAAAATTAATTAAATGTTGTATATATTATAATACATAAGGAACTTAGTTTTTTATGTACTTCAAAATAAAGTTCATCTTATAAAATATTTTTAAGAAATCATTGATTAAAATCTTATTTTAATTTACAATATTCAAATAAATATGGAAATAGCTTCTTTATTTTAAGTATTTGAATGTGAATTAGAAAATATTTTAACATTTTAAGGTATCAATTTTTGTTAGATTTCATTCACTAAACTAAATGTTTATTTTTCTACACATGAGCTTTTATATTTTTCTCAATATTTACTTATATCAAATAGAGTATTTAAAATTAAAAATAATGAGTATGTGACATTGTATTTTTAATATACATTAATATTTTATCCCTTGGATTCTTTTAAATTTATGTACATTGGCGAGCAATGCTTGGGATTTTTTTTTTAATGAATAACATTTTAAAATATTTCCACTCTCATATATTATTTTACACTGTACAGTGTTAAAATAAATCACTAATTTTTCAAAAAAAGCAATTAATTTATAATCAGGATTCAAATTTACTTCAGGTAAATTACATATTTGAAATAATAACATTGTTATTTTAGAAATTCTGCTTGGATCTTCATTTTAAATATAAATTAAATTTTTAACTAACTTACACATTCATAAAATAATATCAATTGACCAAATTCTTGTAAAAGCTTTCCAGTCCTAAGCCTTCAAAAAAAACTAGTATTTAGGCAATAATTTGGTATTTCATATTAATTTAAACATTGAAAACATTCAATTTAGAGCAAGACTTTTTTTTGTTCTATAGCTGATGTAGCGTGTCTTCTAAATCGCAATAATCTCAAATCATTCAAACAATAATCCCATTCTAATTTTAAAAAATTTTTAACATATAATCAATCGCAAAATGCACGAAAAAATTGGGGGGGGGGGGGTCCACAAATTTTTATAAAAAACACTTTTTTTTGGACAAAACCTTTTTAAAATATTTTAAATTTATGTGTCTTTGTATCATTTTGGAACTGCAATGAGTTTTTTTTCTTTTTACACTAAATAACTAACTAGACCTCCCTACACCTGGGTAAACTTGGAAAGATTAATATTTACCAAGTTACGTTGTCTACAATGACGAAAACGAGATAAACAGGTGTTTACACGCCCACCTAATTCTTTTACAAACAAAAGAAATATTTTGTTCATGCTGCGAGTAGTAAACAACTGACATTTCTAGAACAAACTAATATATATATATATTGTTACAATATTCAACCGTAATTTTTAGATAAAGCTCTTTAACCGAAATTATCAGATAAACAATGAATTAAAAAATCTTTTTATTATTTTATTAGTATATAATTTTCTGTGTATGTTTTCACACGTAATTAAAAGAAAAAAAATGCATGAAAGAATTGCAATTTAGTTTTATTAAAACAATTTATGTGATAATTATTGTTAATAACTCTGTCTCACACACAAACCAGAAAGTTAAAACTATATCAATAATAAAAAAAATTATTATTATTAACTATAAATTATTACTATAATTGTAGATGTGAACTGTTAATGATAGCTATCAATTTTTATGTTAATTAATATTAATAACCATTGCCTGTACAGTTACAGAATTTTTCGAATATTTCTTAACTTAGAAGTTAATACACACAAAATTGATTGAAAAATTTATATTTGAAACTTAAATACATTTTTTAAAAAAATTACGAGAATCCACAGAAAAATAAATAATTTTACAATAAATTAATCGGTTTAAATATTTCGTCAAGGATTCTAGTTCTCATCTTCTTCATTGGGCAGAGAAAAGAAGTCACTCCTTAAAACTATTACCAAATTGGTTTAGCCAAATTACATAAACTACACACATTATATCTTCATATTAGATTACTTTCCTTTACATAGTAAAAGAAATATAATTTTATTGCGTGTTTATCCGTAATTTTACTAGAGTATATAATCGAACAAGAATAAGAAAGAACTTGAAGAGTATTTCTAAAATTATATATATGTTAATTTTTTTAATTTTCTCTGAATGTGTGTGTGTGTGTGTGTTTGTGTGTGTGAATTTTAAAAATAAAAGACAACGAAAGGAAATGTAGTTACCTCTATTGTTTAGCTATACAAGTGATTAAAAGTTTGAAAGTTTTTAAGAAAAAATCCATTCATTGAAATGTCTCTGGATTGTAATTTATATCTTTTGTTCATTTGCATAGCATTCTAACAAATATTGTATAAAGGAATCTGACCTTTTCAATTTGTAATATAATTTCGTAAGACGATTCGAAGAGAACTGATTTAATTTTTGCTTAGACAACAGTATAATGTAACGATTGCGAAACATCATTATCGAATTCTTTATCTTTGTTTCACAAAACATATCCCTATACATAACAAGACTTATTTTCAAAAATCTAAATTTTCTTATTTTCTTACAGAATAATATCATTAATAATAAAGAATATATTAGCATTTCCACGCATTTAATTTATATGTAATTTAAATAAAAATATAATCAATTAACTAAATATATATACAAATAAAGGAATGATCCTTTCAAAAAGTAAAATAATTTTATGAATTAATGGAAATAAAAAATATAACTCTTATAAAAATGTGATTTTATATCCTTTCTTTAAATAAATATCAACAATTTTCCCCTGAAAAAGTTCGGTAAAAATTGAAAACAGAAGCTTTTTTTTTCTTATTTAAAACTCGTAACACACGTCACGAACTCATATATGCTGGTGAATTGTCATAGGTAAATTATATTTTATGTGTATGTAAAGTTTTAAAACATATATTATAAATTTCGCCATTTTGTCCAAGGAAAAATTTAACCATATTTAGTATTTTAAAATCGTTTGCAGAAAAAGAACATGTTAGGGGCCCTTTTCTTCTTAATTGACTTTCTTTGGTATATTGAAGAAATCGTTTTATTCATAGAAAAAGTTATACCGTGATAAATGAATTAAAATAAAATACAAACAGTACAGAAGCTGCACCTGGCATTGGCACAAATATAAACACAAGAAGCAAGGAGACACGTTGGTAATAAAATGGGGACGAAATCATGCAAATTTAACGATCTCTTTCTGCCTAGAATTATTTGATATAATAAGAAGATCGTCCAATGAAAATGTCATTAAGTTTTATAGCAGAAGAATATTAAAGGCAAACAATATATTTGAGACAATATTAAAATAAAAATTAAATTCTTGTTATTGTTTAAACAAGCATTGGGAAGAACAGGTTTATATATAGCTCGGCGACTTATGATTCTGTAACTTTCATACCAATTCTTATAACTTAATATACTGGTTATTCTTTTAACTTTTACACAGAATCCATTAGATTTTTTTTCACTATGGAAATCATTTTTGCTTAAATGAAAGAGAAATAGTCCTTTTGGAGTCTTTTGTCTTATATTCTTATTTAAGATATATGTATGTGCTATGATTGTGGCCACATTTTTATGACCAAACGATAAATATTTGATATCATCAACAATATTTCAGATTGATTTTATTTGATTGAATAAAATAAAAATATATTTACCTGAAAAAAATTAAATTCTTTTAAAATATATTGCTTTTATGGTGCACTTTTATTGGATTTAAAAACTGACTTTATCTAACAATTTTATTTTGTTCATACAAATGTAAATCGTTGATTGGAGATTTTCATTTTATTCATATAATTTATATGGTTATAGCTTCAAATTTATGCATAAAGTAATAAGAATTTGAACTAATTTTCCTTTCTTTGTACCATTGTTTATTGACTCATAAAATTTATTGGATTTTCTATTTTTTGATTAATTATTATTCTGTTACAAAATTTTTACTCTTTACGCAATTTTTATTTATCAATTAAATGTCCAATCAATCAATATATTGCTTACTTTTTTTATTTCTATTACATGTTCCCGCATTTAATTTTAGAAGAATAAAACAGTAAAATTCTTTTGAATTTAAAATATAGATTTCTCTTAAAGTTTGTATAAATAAATCTCAAAATCATGTAGTATTTGTTCTTAAGACATTCTTTATATTACATTAGTTGCTTATGAAATTCATGTCTGTAACATAAAACAATGCCACTTTTTACTGTTCTTAAATTTAATTCACTTCTTATTTTAAAATAATTCTCATATTAATAAAAGAACAAAGATTTTAATATTGGTGTGGTTGTAAAAAGCATGCCACAAAACCGTGAAGTAGTTGTTTAGCGATAAAAGCAATTTAGATGGCAGTTTTACAGAAGTTTCCATTTTTGGGTTGCTATATTTGGTCTATTGTTATAATTTATACTATATATAAAACTGAACTTTATGCGCAACTAGTTTCATCACGAAATTATATAACTTAGATTTAATTTCTCTCTTTTCTTTCTCCTCTCCCTCTCTTTCTCTCTATATATCTCTTTCTACTTTTCCCTCTTCCTCTTAATCTCGCTCTCTTTATATATCTCTTCTCACTCTCGCTGTCTTTCTCTCACACTCTCTTTATTTTTCACTCTCTCTTTCTCTCTTACTATCTTTCTTTCTCCCTCTTTCTCTCTCCCTCCCTCTCCGCCCTCTTTCTCTCTCTATTTGCCATCACTCTCTCTACATCTGCATGTGTTTGCGTAAAATGGCCATATTTTTGTATACTAGAAAAAAATTGTTTCGCTGATGTTGCTGCGCATTATCCCCCTTTCCCTTTTTTAGAGAGAAAGTTACTATTAAATACCGCTGAATTTTCTTCTTTAAAAACAATTTGGATAAAAGCAATATTCGAAAACAATTTTCTCATGTTTTTTTAGTTCGTTTGCTATTCATTTGCAACAATCAAAGGTCAACACTCTAGAACATACTTATTTAATCTCCGATTATCTAATTACCCGCAGATTAGTCAAGTACCTGCACGCAGTAGAAAGAATAGATAAAAACGAGGAAAAAACAAAACACAGGGGTTCGGTGATCAAAGGTGTTATCAAGATAAAGATTAAGGAGCTCTGATATTACATCGGTAGGAAAGTAAAACAAACACTGAATTAAAAAAAATAATCACCCGCACAATGAAAGATCTATAAATGACCTGAAAATATCACCTGCTGACATAAATGTTATCACTGCAAGCGAAAGTGTTTAAAATATTTTATGTAATTGAAAGATATAAGTGAGTTAGTATATACGTATAGTGTTTCCCTGATAATCGTGACGAAGCCTCAAAGTCTGGTAACTAACTCCGAGTTTTCGCATCGAAGGGATCTCTGTCTGAACCCAATACGGAAGTAGATGTGGATACCAAATAACTGATAACAAAAATTAATATATCTCAAAAGTATTTTATTGCTGAAGTAGCCAAAGTTTTTGATGCGGGAAGATTAACCATTAAAAATAATTAAACTGTACTTGTATGATATAACCAAATGGGATGCAAGCGCTGTTACAATCCTCATAAACACCAAATGGTCTTGAAGCAAATACGGAGAAGGTAAAACTTCTAGCTAACTAATCGGAATCATTGATAAAGTGGTTGGTAACATTTTTATTATCTGGCTCCACTTCCAATCACTTTATGTTGCACTTTCATTTCGGTGAAATCCTATTATAGTCCACCCTTGACGAAGATTTTTTTCAAAGTGTTGCCAAGGCGTGTTTTTTAAAGACGAGACCATGAAAACAGGTGAAAACACGTCGTTATGTTCGAAAGAGCAAAAATGAAAGATTTTATGACTTTAAAAAATAATTCATATAGAATTCAGGTTCTAAAAATGGGAAATGATGAACATTCTAAAAAGAATAAATTGATGTTTAAAGGTAAAAAATGGAAACTTATGAAGCAATTTCATGAAAAATTTATCTTCTAAGAAAAGGAAAATAAGAGCATTCTAAAGAGAATAAATTGAAAAACTTAAGTGATTGCGAAAGACAGAAAAAACGGGGGGTACAATGGGATGACCCTGGGATTATGGGATTATATTAGCACTATATAATGATCGAAATTTCTCTTCGCGAGGGCAATGTGATTTTTCAAAAAACTCAATAATGCTTCACAATCAAAATTTCACACGAACTTAAATGACTCTTGCTATACCACATACCTTTCCTCATATTCTTATACACCAGGTGGATTCTCTCGTACTTTCGAATGGCATCGTCATTCATAACCATCAATTGCATTCTTCCTTTTCTCGCAGACGTGTACTATTCCATTTCGGATATTCATACTTTTTAGCAATCAAACCTTGCATGCAACATTCAATAATTTCCTTTTGCCCCCTTAGGTTACAAAGATTGCAAAAAAAAAAACCCTGTTAAGACTTGTACTCAACTTATTTTAAAGAGTAAGCGGTACTATCACGGGATTACTATACTGTTCGAAATAATGGGTACAAATGGAAAAAAAAGTGATTTTTTCAAAAACCTTAGCTTTTTATCGTTACATATCTTAAATAGACTGAGAAATCTGTACATTAGTACGAAGCATGTCTTCCTTTAGAAGACCTTCTAAACCCGTCTTGGTATTGACTCCTCTAGAGACTCTCTCCACGTGTTCTTGATTTCATCATCTTGAGGACACACTAGTATAGCTCTTTTTATCATTTTCTCTGTTGTCGTACGATTCATCTTAAAGAAACGATTTTTGAGAACATTCCATCAGTTTTGAATAGTATTTAAATCTGGGGAATTTTCAAGTCAATTCAGCGCTTTTATTTTATATTACGCGTAAAAGTATGAACCAATTTCGAATTGGGACAAGGGGCCAAGTCATGTTGAAATGTTTCATCAAATGTTTCCATGAATGGAACAATCTTACTGTATAATATTTCTATGCATTTGACAGAATTCATCGTGTATTTAAGAGGAACTAAGCTTCCAGGGCCATTCATTGTGAAAAAAATCCCAAACAACTGTTTAGAAGGATGTTTTACAATCTGTTGGATATGATCTGGTAATAAAGTTTCAGCTTCACTTCGTCTAATTACACTTGATTTGTATCCCTGCCAAATAAATGTTTCATCACTCAAAATCACCTTCTTCCAGTCGTTAACAGTCCATGGTCGGTATTTTTTTGGCCCATGCTAAACGTTTTTTCATCAATTTCTGAGTTAGAAAGTTTTTTTCCTCAGCCTTTTTGTCTTAAGGTCACCTTCCAGAAGACTTTTCCGTGCAGTTGAGGTACTCACTTCAACACCATTATCCAATAAACCCATTCAAAGGTCTATGCTTGTCTTTCTTGGATTTATTTTGCTACTTCTTGTTAAAATATTATCAATTCTTGGAGTAGTTTTCCACTTGCGTTAACACATTTTTCTTTTCTTTTTAGAGACGATGATCCAGAATTTTGAAATGTCTTAAAACACTTAACTCGATCACACCAACTGCCATAGTTATATCTCTCACAGTCATAGAAGTGTGTTCATTGAGAGTGATTTATTTTACAACGTTTCCTCGGAGTAATATCCATCTTTAAACAAGTAAAAGTAACATGTATTAAAAAGAACGCAAAATTGAAATAACCAGCTGCCCCGCTGAAAGGCTCACAACTAAGCTCTTGATACATTAAAATGAATAAATTATAGTCAAAGTCGATCTGTCACACTACCTAAAAGCAGATATAACAGGTTTGAGGTGGTTCAGGACATAACTAGTAATCACATCCCAACTCAAACAAGAGAAAAAGATTGACCCAATTAATTCGAACAGTATAGTATTAATTAGCAGTCAAGAGTGAAAAAGATGCAAATGGTTAAAATTACCACTGTTATATAGTTAATAGGGCTGCCGAAGTTAACGAAATGAACAGTAATTAGCAATCACACCTGATTAACGGTTTAAATATTAAGTATCTTAAAAAAGTTTTTCAAAATTCTTTATAAAAATTTTTAAAAACATTTGTATTTTTAAATGAAGTATATTTTGTTTACCAATGTTCATTACTATTGTTAAAAAGTAAGCATTTTTAAAGCAAAATTTCTGCAAAAAGCAAAAGTTGGCAACAGTGATACACAAAAACTGATTGACTGGAAACACGTGATAGTATTTATTTATCATGTGACTATGATGTCATACGAATTTATGAACTGATTTGTAGAAACCCGTGAGTGCAGTCCTCGTGTGACTATGAAGTCACCTGAATTTAGCCCATTTATATCGAGCCCTTGTTTCAAAGTTAAAAAAAGAAAGGTAGCTTGGCTTTAAAAATAGGTTCAAACACTCGGGGTGGGCTGAAACAGGAGCCTCTCCCCACATCTGCATGCCACTTGTTTTTCTGTAAGAAGGTAACAGTTAAAAACTTTAAATAGTATTTTAAAAAATTAGTTTTAAGAGGAAAAATTCACGCGATGTAGTAACTCGTTATTCAATAACGCAGCATCTTACATTAATTTTTGTTGCAAAAGACGCATAAAAGCGTATTTTCAGGGAATTACTTTTCATGCACTGTAATTTGTCCTTTTATTAAGTGTTCAAGAATCACGTCTATTTTCCACTCACGTACAAACAATTACATTTACTCAAATACAGTCATGTCGCTTTCTTTTAAAACATCTTCAAAGAGCTCATTACTGTTTACATCGCTAAAGGAAGTACGGTGATGCTTTGAATTCTTCTGGAGATTAGTTTCACCTTTTGTGGGCCATTAATTACTCTTTTGAATTTCTTGCAGTTTTTTTATGTTTTGTTAACAATTAAACAAGAGCTTTGAAGGGAATATATTTTATTTTGCCGCATTTTATGTTCCCATTTAAACTTTAGGGGTGGGAAGAATACTCCCCAATGAACCCTTCGCCGTCTTAAAGGAAATTAAATTTAATGGTGATTTTTTGCCATGAAAAGATAAGAATCATGTTGCAATGTCAAATTCTGCACACATGTAATGGGTTCTCTTTTCTTCTACCTTTCTGCTTTATTTCTACATCGTCTATCGTTGGAAACCATCTTTGGTATATGATTTCCCATACTGGCTAAGCGCACATCCTCTGTAACTATAAAACTTCTTTTTTTGGAGGCTAGCAGGACGTTTTTTCCTTTTTCTTGAGGAATATCCGCCTATTAGCTGACGTGCTAATGCTATACGGAATGTTAGCTAGTCTAAACTTCTGCTTCTTTTATTCACTTGCAACAGAATGAAACTATTTATGATGGCAAAGTCAATAAGAAAATAAAAGATGCGATGCCACTATTTTACAGATCTTCTTATTTAGTGTACCTTTCTTTTCTTTGATCAAAGCGATATACCCCTCTCATGACATCGTTTTCACAGCGAAAGCTTTTGGAAAAGGTACTTCTTTTGTATCATCTTTTTTTGTCCGATTTACAAATGTCATACTCGCTGCATTATGTGCAGTAGCACAAAGCTGAAACGGGAATTAGACTTCACATCGTCATTATAGCGAGGTCAATACATTATAATGGGTTTTGCCCTTCCCACAGGTATATTTTATAAGATCATGTACATTGGGAAGTAATCTTCCCAAGGCCCAAGAAAGAATTAATTATTGTCCATTGCTAGAATGAATGCTTGATAATTAAATTCTTTGCTTTTCTGTAAGTAATCCACTCGAGAAGATGTTTTCCAACTCAGGAAATAATGATTGTGGATATCTAATTTTATACTTAAACTTCTTAATATTTCCCTCGTTCACCTATTGGTTGAGGTTATCGTATTCTGCAAAATATCACTTTTGAACCATTCGAAGAATCTATTTCTCTTTGCAGAAATCTATCAAGTTCTTACCTCTGAAAGTTTTTATATATCTTTTCTTGTACTATACGGAAGAACTCTTCTTATTGTATTTCTTTTATCTCAGGATCGATATAATCTACCCTCTAAATTTATTATTCAATCAAGGTTTAATTTTTTCCATTTCTACTCATGAAATATAAAATACCGTAGATTCTTGTTGTCTTCTAACCAATGTACATGTGTGTTGAATCGTAATTTTGATTTTTATATGGCAACGAGAATCTGTTTTCCTGAATAGGGCTTATATATTAAGCAATCTGAAAAATAATACTAGGATTTAATTTTCAAATAGTTCTTATTTTCGGGAAATATACTATTTTAAAAATTACTGGAGTAATTGTGCATGTCTTTTTTTCATAAAGGCTTATTCTATTCTTAGTTTTTGATAATGGTTTTCAAAGTAGTCTTTTATTTGTTTATTTAAAGGTGCTAATAATAGACAATGTTTGATTTAGAAAAATCGTAAGTGTATTTGATTTTTAAGAACGATATAAAGTATTACAGAAATACATGACTATATATATTCTTTCTTTTAATTATTTTATAGAACTAGCACCACCAGAAAGGATTCTCTGCAGTTGTCCTCGAAGCGACGTCTACTTATTAGAACAAATGAGGGTAAGCATATACAATTAAATGTTTAACGAGAAAAAAATCCTGATTTCGCTTTAATTTCTATGCATAATTTTATCCAAAAAATCTTTATTTATCCGTAATATACAATATATATATATATATATATATATATATATATATACAACTCTACATATCAATCAGTTCAATGACATGTTTCAAAACGTAATTTGAACTTTTTATTTTTAGACTTATTTCTCCTTTAAAAAAACTATTTTAGAAAAATAACATTTCTTTAAATTTAATAGGATTCAATTAAAGTTATCTTTTCAAAAATTTTGAGTATTTTTAAAATAAGAATTTTCTGATTTAAACTGCAATTCTTGATGATGTACTTAAAAATTTTAAGAAGGTATTATCTGATCAATTATATATATATATTACATATATATACATTTTCATATTCAATCTGAATGTTTGATGAGTTTTTCTGTAAACACGTACGTAATTCTATAACCGTAACTAAAACATAACTCAATTCATAGCTTTGAGCAGATTTTCTGAAAATTATGATTATCATTTATTTTTATTTAGACCATGTGCTTTTTAATGATTTAGTTGTATCACGTTGGACTACACCATCTTATATTAAAGAAATCTCTTAAAACCTTAAAATCATTAGATTTTGTTCCAACATATTAATATAGATCCTAGAGAATAAAGTTTGAATAATAGAAAAACATTATTCTATTTCTATAAAAACTTTAAATAGTTAAATCAGGAGTAAACACATAACGTGGTTTTTTCTCGTTATTTGTAGTTTATTAAAATAGCAAAAGATTATTGAAGCATTTTTGACCATAAATTAGTTTCACGTAAATTTTACTCATTAAAATTTATTTCTGCCGAAAAGTTTTAAAGAAAAAAGAAATTCCTGCCTTCCTCAGTAACTTGACAGATCAGGGTGGGCCTTGGTCTTCTCAAGAAGCCTTTTCTAGGCTAGCCTTCTTCCTGCTAGGGTTCTCCAACTTTTAGTTCTCGAAACTGGGAGATCTTTTTGTAGTCCATCAATCCATCTTAGATTTGGCCTGCTTTTTACCCTTGAGCCAATTGATTGGGCTTTAAAGACTTTTTCAGTGGTGTGGTCTTTTCGTCCATTCTGACAACGTGGTCTGCCCATTTAATTCGTTGTACTTTGATGAAGTTAGCTATGTCAGATATATTATAAGAGTTCTAAATTTTATCCTCTTCGCCACGTGTCATTTTCTTGAATTCCTCCACACACAAAAAAAATCTTAAAATCTTTCTTTCGTAGATACTTATAAAGTTTTCATCTGTTCGAGGCATGGCTCAAGTCTTACATGCATAAGTTAAAACTGATCTTAAAAGCTTTTTATACAATAGAACCTTTGTTTTTCTTCTGATTACATTCGATTTCATATATTTTCGTATTCCATTTAAGACATCTATTAGCCATAGTAATTCTCTTTTGGATTTCAGTAGTACAATCGTTCCTATTGTTAACTTCAAAACCTAAATAAGGGAAACTGTCAACACTTCAAAATTATACTCTTCAATTTTAAAGTGGGAATTGTTAAAACAAGATTTAGACCATCAAGGAATTTTTTTATTGATAATTTGGTTTTAAAATGCTATTAAAAAAAACTATGCTTTGTATTATAAACCATTATTAAGTAAAAAAATCTTTTGCAGAAATTAGGTTGTCGCACTACTTCGAACAACAGTCACGTGGCAAGCGATTCTCGAATTATCATTCTAGCTGTGAAGCCACCTGTTATTCCCAAAGTTCTAAAAGACATAGCAGAACATATAACACCTCAGCATCTTGTCATCTCTGTTGCTATGGGTATTACGACACGCCACATCGAAAAGGTAAGAAAAAATATTATACTTTTATATTAAGTGACACATATTGTTCTTATAGAGGTCGCTGAAACCTTGCAGTTTAAGTATCGAATGTAATGGGTGATGATATTTGAACAAAATGCAAATCCTTAATTGAATTCCATCAAAAATTTCTATGAGAAGTAGAGACTCCAGCTATTGGATATGCCTTTGTCATATAGAGGCGATGTTAAGACAATGGTAATCACTAATGGAAGCAGGAATTTCTTAAGGCAAGAGCCAACTGGGCGTGGGGGCCTCGTTTCGTTCTTGACTTTGTCTTAATAAGATAATAATACGGATAATTTTAATGGTCAAATATTATTCCCGTACATATTCTCCGAAAAACAGGTAATTTCAGACTGCATGTCAACTGGCAAAAGTGGTAAGACTGTATTATTATATGATGACCGTTGTCCATGTCTAGGTCTAGGCCTAATACCATAAACAATCATTCAGCTCCTTTAGTCAAAATGCGGTCATCTGTCTAGCCGGTTTTTGCCTAGGTTTTTGAGATTGTTAGTTGTGCAGATTTATTTGTTTCAAATTACCGTTTGAACGAGTATCTGACAATACATGCTACATATTGTTTACTTTTAAAGGTATCAGGTAGGGCCTACTTTTTATAGGGACCCAGGGCCTCAAACATCTTAATATTTCTCTGAATAGAAGGCTAAGCTGAAGCATTCAAAACGACATGGTGCAGGTCTCAAAGTTTGTCACTGTTTTAAGCTCGAGATTTAAGAAGTATTTAGGAGTCTGGTTTCGTCCGTCAGCGAGTCTATGGCTTTGCCATTTTGTATTTTCCACCTTCTAAGAAAGACATCTCATATACAATGGTTTTTGCTGGACGTAGTCTAGATTACTACTCAGTCAATGGTTCTTTGTCACTTCCCCTCATCTGGACTTAAGATTCGGAAATTGGCATGAAACACTTTGCCGGTTTCCCGCATGCCTTGAACAAAGTTGTGACGGATCTATCTGCGTTAATTTCATAAACTAATCCTCTTGGGTAACTTTGGGGCCAGCATTTATTCTATTTCACATCCTCCTCGGGAAAAACACGAGATAGTTATCTGCTAATTAGTTCGACTATATAAAGTCTAGATTTAGTAAGAGGGAGAAGGAGAAGGAATTGCCAAACTAAATGTAAGTATCATCTACGGATCACTTCAACGAGCTTTACGCGTATTTGATAATATTATAGCAAAGTATTAGATCAATCATTACAGGAATCAAATTAAGTACTGACCTGAGGTTAGCAAGAGTTCGTCTCCTTGTCAATTCTGATAGCTGAGATTACTTAGACGGGAATATTAGATTTGAATGTTAGAATTGAATGTTAGATTTGAGTTTCAGGATTAATCTAGGTATTAGATAATCACTCCAGGGTTTCCACTTACAGATTGAACTTGTGCTTGTTAATTGTGTTTGTCTGTCTTCAATAAATAAATTATTATTATGGCTTTTGTTGGTGATGATATGTTTCCTTCTACACCAGGCGGGCTGGGCAATGTGAACCCAGTCCAAGATAGGACTGGGGCACGACAAAGTTAGGCCAAAGGTTGACTTGCCCCATAATTTATGTGTCAGATTTGTCCTCTGGTGGGTACTTTCCCACGAGAAACCAAGAAACCCCTAGGTAATAATGTTACTTAACAGGAAGTTCATTAAAAATTGTTCATTCCCTTTTCAGGCCTTACCACCCAAGTCCCGAGTCATTCGAGTCATGCCTAATACTCCAGCATTAGTGCGAGAAGGGGCTTCGGTATTTTCTTGCGGAAGCAACACCCTGGAAGAAGATTCAACAACTGCCCATCGAATATTTACCAGTGTCGGCATTTGCGAACAGATAGAAGAAAATTTGCTAGATGCTGTCACAGGTCTCTCTGGTAGTGGACCTGCCTATGTGAGTCTTCAATTTGCTAAATTTTTATCAAACTATTTAAGCATCTGAAGAATGTAAGCTCTGAGACATTAGTTGTATACATGCATACATGGTAGGGTCAAAAAGTTCCCGAAATAAGTTAGTTACAAAATATTAAGAAGTAGAACTATAATTTAATCTTATTGGCCTTCAAAATACTGCCCTCCTGCATCCAGACACTCTTGTTCCAGAGGCCGTACAACTATTCAAAACACTCGCGGAATCCAATTTTTGAGAGGTCCTTCAGCTGCTTTGTTACATTTTGGATCACCTCATCTGAATCCACAAAATGATGTCCCTTTAATTTCCTTTTCAGCCATAGAAATAGATAAAACTCCTCTGGTGCTGGAATCGTTTTCGTATGCTTCCTTCAGCATCTCGAGCGTCTCAGAAGGGGATTTCTCGAGCAAAACACAGAATTTGATGCTTCCACGCTACTCCAAAATGACATTGCAAAATCTGACGAATGAAAAATTCGCTTTGTCAGAAATGATCCACAGCTTACACCAACAGTACAGGAAAGGAATTCCAGATGGCTGTTCGTTTTCCTTATTAGTGCTGCCAACTCCGAAACAAATATTTCCTCTCCAATTAACGCCTGCGTGAATGTAGAGACCATTTCGGAAACTTTTTGACTCTAGTGGTATTTAAATCGAACTTAAGATTCAGAATAATTCGGATGGGATTTTTATTACTTTCAAGTCAAAAAATGCAACAACAGTAGTTGCATTTGCAAGATTTGAACTTAACAAAATGTGTAGATATTAAAATACTTCAGTTCCAGAGGTTATTATAAAAACTATACAATAAGTTCTTGGATTTTTTTAACTGATTTTGATAATATTTGCTGAAACAAAGACGAAAGTAAATTTCCGGAAGAATACAAATTTTACTTTTAATAGTATTTTACTTTAAAATGTTAGCATGTTATCAAACATAAGTGATATTTTATTTTTATTTTCAATAATTTTCGAAACAATTTCTCATTTTATCCAGAAAAATTCCTTGTCTTATACTTATCGTTTTAAATTTAATTTCTTAACTGGAATTTTAATTCTTCACAGTTGCTTCAGACCTATTCATGTAATCTAACATCATAGTCGGTTAAATTATATAAATATTCTATTTCATTAAAATATCAGTTTAAATTATCTACAATAGCGGTGAATCTTCATGTATAAGTTCATAATTTTATCAAATTTTGTTATTTAAAAATAATTTTTTAAGTTTTGACTACGGGGAATCAGTTAATTTTAGTTAAAATAACACAAATAAATAAATGAACTCTAAAAAAAGTATGTTATGTGTGCTATATATGTAAATTGTTTCTTAAAGTAAAAATGTCCGAGTAAGAGAAATATGAAAACATAGCATTTGATTTTTTCATAGAAAGTTTCCATTGTTTAATCTCTAGATGTACATGGCTATCGAAGCTTTAGCAGATGGTGCCGTCAAGATGGGGATAAGAAGAGAACTAGCCATTAAATTGGCTGCACAGACTCTTCTAGTAAGTGTACACGAGTTAAGTATTTTACTCACTTCTTATAATGTCCTTTTAAAAATATCTTACAATCAGGGACGTCTTAAGGCATGGGCCAACTGGACCCGTGCCCAGGGCCTCCCCGTAAGTGGGGGCCTCGTTTTGTTCTCGGCTCTGTCTTAATAAGATCATGATCTGGATAATTTTAATGATCAAATATTATTCCCGTACACATTCACCGAAAAACATGGAATTTCAAATTGCATCTCAACTGGCAAAAGTGATGACTGTATTACTATGTGATAGTCGTTGTCCACGTTTAGGACTTGGCTTAATACTATAAACAATCATTTAACTCATTTAGTCGAAATGCAGCTATCGGTCGAGCTGGTTTATGCCTAGATTTTTGAGATTGTGAGTCGTGCATATTTAATTGTTTCAAATTACCGAATTTAGTTCAATTTCACAATACATGTTATATATACTGTCTACTTTTAAAGACCTCAGGTAGGGCCTACTTTTGCATAAGGGCCCAGAGACTCAAATAATCTTGGTTTCTCTGGGCCCAGGGCCTTAAAGATTCTTAGGACGCCATCTAAAGGAAATTGTCTTACAATCGTCTAAACGAATGTGTTTACAGCTCGGATGCACCCCTATAGATAATTCCGTCGCCTCGAAATTTTGCTCCTAAATTCCTTAACACAAACTGAGTAAATATGATTCGGTCCCAACCAATTTTAAAATTTGTTTTCCCCTCACTGAGATATGTACCACAAGAAACTTCTGGTAAAAAAACCCCACTGTTTCTGTAAATGTCACAATTAATCTCTTATAAAGCACATTTTACCGAGGAAATCGAACTCGAATAGAAAATTGTATTGATTCGTTTCGCAATAGCATTTTCGAAACGTAACACCGTTAATAAAACACAAAATGTATGATCTTCAAAAAACAAAAAAAAAACGAAAGTATAAATGAAACATTTTAAATCCGACCATCTTTACACGAAAGCAACGGGATTAAGCAAAAAGAAATAGTAAATAAATTCATGCAAATACACCAGTAGACCAAGCTTTTTTTTTTTTAATTTTCCATAATTTCAAAATGAACCAACTAGGAGACTAAACATTACAGAAGTACACTGTTGCACTTCAAAGCCGAAGAAACCGCAGAAATAAAAAAGAATACCACATACAGTTAGTGACGTCTGAAGGGTCAACTGGCCTCGGGGCCTCGGACGCAATGGGGGCCTCGTCTTGTTCTCGACTCAGCCTTAAGAAGATCATAATTCCTATAATTTCAAAGGTCAAATGTTATTTCCGGTTGTATTCTCCGAAAAACTGGGAATTTCGGACGATATCTCAACTTGCTACATTGATAACCGTCGTCCACGTACAGGCCTAGGCCTACCACCATACACCTTTATTATTTATTCAGTCAAAAGGCGGCAGTCAGTCCAGCTAGTAAGTGCGATTGTAAATCCTGCACATTTATTTGTTTCGGGTTATTAATTGTACGAGTATTTGACAACGTATGCTATGTACTATTTACTTTTAAAAGTGTTAGGTGGAGTCTACATTTGCGTAGGGGCCCAGGGTCTCAAACAGTATTAAAACGTCCTTGTGTGTAAATCGCTTTATGCTCTTTTGAAGATGCGATCGTTCCACTAAGCGTCTCCCCAAAGCATCCCGCTTTTGTCTAAAGAGATTTAAATAGGATATAATAGCACAAAAATTATTACAAATCATCTCAACAACATGGAAGTCGTACTTTGCAAACAGTGCAGGTGTTTTCCATTTTGAAAACATAATGATGAGGAAAAAAATAAGTTGTTATTACAAAAATCTGCTTACTTCTTCACAGGGTGCAGCCAAGATGGTTTTAGAAACTGGAAAACATCCGGGAGCTTTGAAAGACGATGTATGCTCCCCGGCTGGAACATCCATTCAGGCGGTTCACGAACTGGAGAAGAATGGTTTTAGATCTGCTCTGATATCTGCAGTCGAAGCTGCCACTCAAAGGTCGAAGGAAACGGGAGGACTCTTTTAAAAAATATTTTATTTAATGGTGCTTTATAAGTGTTAGTCATGTGTGTAATGTTTCTGTTTTATCTTCATATAAAGATTTTAACATAATTATGTGAACCTTTTTTTGTCTCTGTTAAGGGGGTATCAAATGAGGTGGAGAGCAAATTTACAAAAAGGTAACAAATAATAGATTACTTCCCATATTGCTTCAACCAAAAGAAATTAGTTCTGTAACCTTTCATTATTGGGTTAAAACCAAAAGTAACCAACAAAATCTTGAAGCAAAATAATCCATTTAATAACATAAAAAAATCACAGTTACAAAGGAAGAATACTTACACGGTAAAAGACAATTAAAAGTAAACATTTAGAGGAAAAAATTAAAACAAGTTAACTTAAACATTATCCGGGATTAGACAGCCAAAGACACTAACTCATTGGAATCTAAACTCTCTCTGACGGAAAAAGCAATGTGTTGCAAGTTCGCACTTCCATTGCAAATGTATCCATAACATGGTGGCTTCTACATTTCAGTCTTGGAAGTATAGCGTGCGTTACAGTTCTTAGTCACTAAGAATCGTTTTTTTTTTCGTGGAACTTCAGCACACTTTTCGATTGCTCTTTCATGATATTCATATGCTACATCGATTTCTAAAAATATTTTAACATTCATTGAACAGCTTTTGTAGTTACTAATTTTCCAAAAAAAAATCATTCAACTAATTTGGTATTTACAATATAAGCTCTTTGGCTATCTACCAATTTTTCGATATTCTTACAATCTGACAAATAACAAACTAATCCTGTCATTATTATATTATCTATCATTTCAGATTTTTTTTCTTTTATTAGCCTTTAAGAACTATTTCAGTTTAAATCTTATGGCGATTCAAAAATTACACAAAATAAAAGATCTTCCCAACAGCAAATTCAGTTCATGTGGGGTTTTAGTCATGTATTATGTTATATGGAATGAAAAGGAATATAAACTCAAAAGCCAAAACATTATGACCACCTGTCAATACCGAGTTGGTCCACCTTTGACGCACAACACAGCTTCAACCCGCCCTGGCATGGATGCCACAAGTCCTTGGTAGATGGCCGGTGACAAATTGTACCAGATGTTTAAGCAACGATCACGCAAATCCGAGATATTGCGAATTGATGGTCTTTGAACTCTGAGCTGCCGTCCCATGACATCCCAAATGTGTTCTATCGGATTGAGATCCGGTGAGTTAGGCAGCCAGGACATTAACTGGAATTCACCATCATGTTCCTGGAACAACTCCAACACAATTTTAGCCTTGTGACACGGGGCGTTGTCTTGTTGGAACATTCCATTTCCAGCTGGAAAAACAGAGGCCATGTAAGGGGGCAGCTGGTCCGCAATGATGTTCAGATACCCTGTAGCATTCATGGTCTGCTCTACCACAACCACGGGTCCCAGAGACGCCCAAGAGAACGACCCCAAAGCATAATACCGCCACCACCGGCCTGTGTATGACCTACTGTACATTGAGAGAGAAAGTGTTCACCTTGAAAACGGCGTATTCTGACACGGCCATCGCCGTGATGAATGACAAACTGTGATTCATCTGACCAGGCAACTCTCTCCCATTAATCCATGGACCAGTTGCGATGTTCCTGGGCCCAGCGCAGGTGCAGTTAGCGATGACGCTTGGTCAGCAAAGGCACACTAGGGGGACGTTTGCTGAGTAGCCCCATATCCAACAGTGTCCGCTGAACAGTGTGCTCCGATACTATTATACTTGGCCCTGCATTGTATTGGGCTGTCAGCTGAGCCACTGGCTGGCTCTGGTTTTACTTCCCCATGCTAGACAGTCTCCGACGACTTTTTTCTTTGATAGCGTGTGGACGTCCAACACCATGTCATCTACTGCTGGTTTCACCGTCATTCATACACTTTGCATAAGTACTAACAACTGTAGATCGCGAACAACCCACGAGTCGTGCAGTTTCGGAAATACTTGTTCCGAGCCTTCGAGCCATTACAATCTGCCTTCTATCAAAGTCGCTTAGATCCGCAGTCTTTCCCATCACACACAGAAGTAAATGAAAGAATGGATCTTCAGACTCTCTAGCAGCAGTTAAATATCACTTCCACCTGATCAAGTGCCTTCCACGTCATCCAGGCGAGTTCATTGCAAAATGTAGGGGGCGTCATAATGTTTTGGCTCTTGAGTGTATACAGGGGCGCTTAGCTACCACCGTATCAATTATCCAGGGCCCCAAAAAGACGTAAGCAAAAAACCACAAAATGTTGATAGGCCCAAAAAAGAGCCCCTAAGGAATTTTGATACAGGGTCCACTCAGGACTAGTTACGCCAGTGTATATATTGGGGGTGACTACGGAAACCAACTTAAAAATTAAACTCCAAAAGGCATATTACTTATTTACATAAAACAAATTTTAGGGATCTAATAGTAAAAGAAGCAAATGCTACAATTCTCTGAGAAACATCCCAAACAGCAATGCTCTATTTAGTTGGATAACGAATACAAAAGAAAAAACATTGTTTTTAGTAAGATCTTTAATTAAAATGGTTATTACACTTGACTTTTGCATAAACGTAACATTTTATTCCACATCAAATGTAATAATTATAACTGATCTGGATCATATATATATTGATATCTACTAAAATATGAATTGGTTTCTTAAAGATAAAAAGTTTTGTTTTATAGTACTAACATTTTCTCCCAATTTAAGTATTGTGAGCATATGATTTTTAAAAAAATATTCATTTTTATTAGGACACAGATGAAATATTACTTGAATTTATCGCAAAATATTATTCGAGAAGTTTTATTTCTTTATGGATTGTATGTAGACAGCTTTGTTGAAGAAAAAATCAAGAATTATTTCCTAGTATTAAATTTTTCTTAAAATATTACACACAATCTATACCAGGGGTGGGCAGACTTTCCAGGATACGAGCTACTTCTAATTTTTTCTAGGTGTTGCGGTTCACCCAGTGGCTTGGGTGTAGTGAGCTAAAACAAAGTACGATCGGACCTCCACTTTACGAACTGCTATTTTACGAATTTCTCTATTTCGCGAACTTTTTCCTGGAACCAAGTACATTTTACAATTTTCTTCCTAAAATAGCCTCTAAGTAGTGAAGTGTATTTTCTATTCAACGAAATTTTTTCTTATATGATTCGATTTTTTTTCTTCCGTTTTTTTAAAATACCGTATTTTCTCGAATCTAAGTCGCACTTTTCCCCCAATGTTAATGCTACTGAAAATCGGGTGTGGCTTAGAATCGAAGAAGAAAAATTTGTTGGATGGGGTATTTAGAGCAATTACAGCTTCATGCATGTATTTAAAAGTTTTAATACTGATAAAATAACTAATTATATATATTCCCTTCTTGTTAGTTTTCCTTTTAAATTAATTTTAATTTCGTTAAAATTGGATATCGATAAACCACATTTTAGACTATTTTTCAATTTTCACAAAATCTTGTTGAGACTTTGGGGTGCGGCTTAGATTCGAATAAATACGGTATTTCTTGACCTTTGTGTAATGAAATGATTATTATGTCTTAGTAAAAGCGGTCACCCCAAAATGTCTTGGAGGTCCACCGGTCGATCGCGATCGACTTATTGCCCAGCTCGGATCTATACACTCTCACTTTATCTTGTTCATATACTTCCATGTTGACATCTTATAGTTGGATATGAGGTACAATTTACTTCAGAAAGTAAGTCTCCTAAATAGCTAATCAAATTGAATAGATCACATTTTGCAACTACACCAATTTAAATTAAAATATTTTTATTTGATATTAACTAGTAAATTAGGTTGTTTCTTGTACTTCGGACTTCTATTTTGAATCTGTAATTATGAATAATTGTCTTGAAAAGTACATGACTTTTATTTTACACTGCTGTTTGTAAAAAATGCAACACCATGAAGGAATCGTCTGAATTAAATGAGCTTTGCAGCAAATATCAATTATAGGATGTTACGTAAAATAATAAAGTTTCAGAGCCACCGCGCATGCGAGGCGTGAGCAGAGCCCTCTGAACTGACGCTGAAAGCGTATAAATAGAGGGCTGTAGTGGGACGTTGAAAATAGTTAATGATTATTTGTTAGTGGCGAACGTTTAGTGAGACCTAAGTATGCCTCCACGACGAAATAAGGAGAAATTCCAACGACTTACGGAGTTTGTACGGGGGAGGATTATCGGCCTTCGAGAAGGAGGATTTTCCTATCTTTCAATAGGAGCTCGTGTGCAGCGGAACCGTTACACAGTGATCCGAGTTTGGAAGCAGTGGACCGAAGAGTACCGAACAGCTTAAAAAAACTAGCATTGGCCGACGGAAGGTGACGTCAGCGCACGACGATCGACACCTGCTCTGCATGGTGGTGAATGACCGTACAGCTTCCTCCAGGCAGTTGGCAGCACGTTGGTCTACTGCTACAGGTGTACTAATATCGGTTTCGTCAATTCGTCGACGTCTGCTGCACCGTGGATTGAGTGCAAGGGAGCCTTTATACATGATTCCCTTCACGGCAAACCATCGATGGCTGCGTCTGCAAAGGGTTCATGAGCACAGAGCCTGGGCAGTAGATTGGCACCAAGTTGACTTTTCAGATGAATCACGCTTCAATTTATGGGACCATGATGGGCGCATTCGTGTTAGACGCTATGCCGGTGAACGCTGCCCTCCAGAGTGCGTTAACGAACGACATAGTGGCCTAACACCCGGAATTATGGTTTGGCGTGAGATTTCTTATCATAGACGATACAATTTGCTGCGAATTGAGAGTTATTTCAATAGCATCAGATAAGTCCATGAAGTGCTACAGCCCGAACTCGTTTCCTTCCTTCAAGGCATTCCTGGAGCTATCTTTCAGCAGGAAAATGCACGCCCCCATATTGCAAAGACTGTTCGAGACTTCTGCTCAGCCCAACCCATGCAACTTCTTCCTTGACCTGCTTATTCGACGGATATGTCGCCTACTGAGCACGTGTGGGATTTGGTTGGTCGGCGTCTCGCTCGTGATTCACGTCCTGCAGCTTCAAAAGACGAACTTTTGCAGCGCATACAAGCAATATGGAATTCTCTTCTACAAACAGATATTCAAAATCTCTGTTTGACTCCATGTCACGACTCCATGTATAGCAGCACTTATTGCAGAGCGTGGTGGCTACACCAAATACTGATTTCAGACACTTAATATTATTTTTTTGCTTTGAAAATTTCATCATTTGTTTGGACTAAAACAAGTCGTTTGTGCATTAAATTTCATTTAATTCTGATGGTTCCTTCATGGTATTGCATTTTTTACAGCTTATTATTTATTCTTCTAAGCATGTTTTTAAGAATGTATTTGGGATACTTATAAATTCTCTCGAAAGATATCTTTCCACATAGCATTAACTATGAAGAATTTATGACAATCAATATTAATTAGTACAGCTGCAAAATATAAGTCATTTATATTATAAGAACATTTTATAATATAAGAAATTTAAGCCTATCCCCCAATAAATACTATAAATAAAAATATCTCCAATGAAAATTAGTTACTTTTACACTTGCTTTTGAAGGATATATATGTACACTATCTACCACAATAAGTATTTGGACACCTGTGATAAAAAAAAAGAAGACAACATCTATTAACATTCAATAGTACGTAGAGTCTGCAGTAGAAGCAATTACAGCCACTATCATCCTGAGCATGCTTTCTATAAATCCTTGTATGACAGCTAGTGTTTTTTCCCCAATCCATTCGGCTTGGAGACGACAGATAAGTTCCTTGACATTGTACCCCTTGATTTAGTGATTCAATTCATCCCAGAGGTTTTCTATTGGGTTCAGACCTAGACTCTAGGCAGACCAGTCAATTCGATTAACCCCATTGTCGACATACCAATCCATAGTAGACCTCTCAATATGATAACTGACGTTGTCAACCTGGAAGTAACATGGGTACAACCCGTAGATTAATCCCAATATAGGTAGCACGATGTCATTTGAAATAGTCCAGTAGACACTGGCCTTGAGCTTGTTATGAATTGGGACCAAAGGTATCAGACCAAACCAGAAAAACAACTCCAAAACATAATTCCACCTCACCAAACTTAGCTGTGAACACAATGAATTCTGGCAGGTGGTGTTCTCCGAGCAGAAGCTATACCCAGACCCTACCATCCAAACGATGGAGAGTGAACCTTGATTCCTCACTCAGGAGAACCCATTTCCACTAATCTATGATCCACTTCTTTGCACCACTTTAATCGAGCAGCGCAAATGGACTTGGTGATCAAAGGCTTATGAGCTGTAACACAAGCAAAAACCCCAAGGTGACCTTCCTTACAGATAGTATTCATCGAAACAACACATCCGGTAGCGTGTTGAAATTATTGGCTTTGTGGGCGGTTCTTCCGAATTACTCTGAGCAGAACCCGCCGGTCTCTGTCTTTCAATTTCGTGGATTTGGCAATTATATGAGCATACTCCGACAGTTAATGCTCACCTTCCATTTCTGAATCACATAGGTCAGTCGGTTTTGGAAAATTCTTCTCGCTATGTATGTCCCTTAAAGTAGGGACTATGGAACACGATAGTTATATATATCTATACAAATAAATAAAATTGAAGTGTCTGTTTGTAATTTCAAATTAGCAGCAATTGTTTGCGGGGGTTTAAGGGGCGTTAGAAATTCCGATTTTTAAGTTATTAGACGTACTGTCTTGAAACTTAGTAAGTAGATTCCTCTCATAGGGTAGAGATACGCTACAAAATGGGTTTCGTGAAAATTGCCCTCAAGTAGCTTTGCGGGACTTAAGGGGCGTTATACATAATTATTTCCATTTTTAAACTATTAGACGCACAGTTTTTATATTTGATAAGTAGATTTCTTTTATAGAGTAGAGATCAGCTATAAGAAGGTTTTGTGAAAACAGACCTCTAAATGGCGTTGCGGGGGATTTAGTGGCGTACTAGATAAATATTTTCGTTTTTAAACTACTTCACCTCCCTGCTTGAAAATTGGTAGGAATCTTTCTTTCATGGAGTAAATATCCGCTACAAAACAGGTTTGGGAAAAATTGACCCCCAAGGGGTGTTAAGGGCAGATATAAATAATTATTTCTATTTTTAAACTATTAGACCCACAGTTTGAAATTTGGTAAGCAGATTCCTCTCATAGGATAGAGATACACTACAAAATGTGTTTTGTGAAAATCGACCCCTAGGCTGCGTTGCGGGGGTTCAAGGGGCGTTATTGATAATTTTTTTTTTGCATTTTTAATTTATTGGACGCACAGTCTTCAAATTTTGCTAAGCAGATTCCTTTTATAGTGTGCAATTCCCCTACAAAATTGGTTTTGTGAAAACAGACCCAGAAGTGGCGCTGCGGGGGCTCAAGTGGCGTTAGAGATAATTATCCCCATTTTTAAACTATTAGACGTACAGTCTTGAAATTTGATGAGCAGATTCCTTTCGTAAAGTAAAGAACCGCTACAAAACGGGTTTCGCGAATATGAACGACCAAGTTTAATTTCGGGAGATTAAGAGGCGTAATTGATAAATATTTCCATTTGATCATCCTGCTTGAAAATTGGTAGGCATGTTCCTTTCATGGAATAGAGTTCCTCTAACAAAGAGTAAAACGAAAATTGACCCCCAAGGAGGGTTGCGAGGGGTCAAGAGGAGTTACAGAAAAAAATTCATGTTTTTAATTGTTAGACCCATATACTTGAAATTTGTTAAGCATGTTTCTTTTGTTGAATAGAGATCCACTAAGAATGTATTTTAAGCAAATCAAGTTCTGGGGGGTGCAGGGGGTTACTGGGACGTATTGACAAAAAAAATTACTTTTTTCGAGCTACAAGGACTATAATAATGAAATTTGGTTTGCATTTTTCTTTTGTTGAGTTGAAATCCGCTAAGAGCGGTTATTTTGGAAAACGGCTCTCAACGGGATTACGGGGATATTGATAGTAAAACTTTTGTTTTTTTTCTGTTATATTTAGAGTTGAAATTTGGCTTGCATTTTTAATTTACGGAGTAGAGATCCGCCGGAGTAGAGATTGCGGGAATCCACTTGGTTTTTGGGTTACGAAAGAGCAAACATCATTCTATGCTTCAATTTTAGAGATTTTTAGAAAACACAAGTTAGATGAGTTCTGCCCCTTTTTTTATCAACAGGCGACAGTTACAGGTATAAGTATATTTTTCAATACAATCGAATTCTTAATGCAGGACTTAGATATCAATAATTTATACATATATATAAGCAGTAAAAATTTATAAAACATCATGAAATTCCCAGCGAAGCGGGCGGGTAACAGCTAGTATATATATATATATATATATATATATATATATATATATATATATATATATATATATATATATATATATATATAAAGGATGTATTGAGTTAAAGTTCATTTAGGATGCATTCCGATAAAACTTGACAGCTTTATTGTAAATGCATATTGGAAATCATCGGTGTGCTTACTCTGGGATCCGGTGCAAGATTGAATACGCATGAGCATAGCCGTAATTTTTCCTACGAACCTAGCGGAGAAAACTAGTGCTATTCTAGATATATACTCCATTCAAAGGTATTACCATCTAGTGAGACAAAGTATAGGATGTGCAACAGTTACACCTTTTTCGAAATCAGATAACTACTCCGTGGCATTTTGCAAACGTTATCACCAACAACATATTTAACGGTGGATAGAGTGATATATAGTGGTGGCCAAAATTGTGGACACATTTTTAAATTGTTATTTTTTCACGTTTGTATACTTATAGAAAATGTTACTTTGCACAAAATGCAGTCTTTTAAATCATTTTAAAGGAAATTCGATTCTGAATTCAAAAACAAAAACAAAAATGTTGATGTTTGCAAATGTTGATGCAACAAAGTTATGTGGCAATAGCTATCGATATACATTAGATACTGGTGATATAGTTTTGAGTTATCATTAATTAGTGGGATTGCCTTTATTTTTTAATACAACTTCACATTAATGTTTCATTGAGCTGAAAATAGTTTTAAGCTCTTCATTATTACATGATGCCAGGAAGTAATTATATCCTCAATAAGTTCCTTTTTATTTCATGGGTACCTCATTTGGACAAGTGTTTTCAAACAGTGCCACAAGTTTTCGATAGAATTGAGATCAGGACTGTATCCTAGCCAACACAGCAATTCAATTATCTTAGAAAAATACCAGTCTTTCGATTACTTTACTGTGTGGCAAGGAGCAGAATCTTATTGAAAAATAAATGAAGTATTGTTGGAAAATAGATCCGCGATGGAAGGTACAAATTTGGGTTCTAGAATGGTGTCAATGTACTTTCTGACATTCAGTTTCCCATCAATGATATGAAGACGACCAATACCATATGCTGATAAGCATAACCGAATCATAAAACTATGTGGGTACTTCTCAGTTTCCTGGATGCAGTCAGGAAGTAGCATTTCTCCTATTCTACGTCTTACATATTTTTGGCCTTTTGGCCATCACTACCTAATAACGATATCTTAGTTTCATCCCACCATAAAACTAGTGAACATTAATCATTTTGTTAATTAATGTGTTCCATTGACTTCTGTAGTCTTTCTTTTAGTGCTGCTGTAAATTAATATAAGACTTTTTTCGTAGAATTCTACCTATTAATCTAACATCTGCTAATCTTCTCCTGATAGTTTTTGAACTACAGAAACACCAGCATCATTCAAATCACTTCTGAGGCCATTGATGACATTCTTCTACATTGGAGTCATAGTATTTTTATTCTGTCATTAACAGATGAGGTGCAACTATTTCAGCCTTTTCCTGTTTTATTATTTATTAAATTTGTCACTTAACTTCTTAAACAAAACTTCCAGTCTCCAGATGTAGTCACAGACCCACCCACCTAACTTGCAAATTTAAAGTAGGAAAGACCACTTTCTTATGAAACATCTCTTTCTAGGTGTCCAATCTACTTTTTTATTTGATGTCATTGCTTCTTGACTAAATAGCATTCTTGTAATGGCTAGAAAATAGTCCTGATCTCAAAGCTATCGAAAACTGGTCGTACCGTTTGAAAACTCTTGTCCAAATGTGGTACCGTTTGAAAACTCTTGTCCAAATGAGGTACCCATAAAATAAAAAAGAACTTATTGAGGATATAATTGCTTCTTGGCATCATGTAATAACGAAAGAACAGCTTAAAACTATTTTCAGCTCAATGAAACATCAATGTAATAAAAAATAAAAGCACCCACTAATCACTGATAACTCGCTGCTTTCACCAGTATATATCTAATGTATATCGATAGTTATTGCCGCATAACTTTTTTGCATTGCAAACATTAACAATTTGTTTGTTTTTTTATTATTGAATTCAGAATCGAATTTTCTTTAAAATGATATAAAAAAGTTTCCATTTTGTGCAACGTAACATTTTCTATAAGCATACAAACTTGAAAAACATAACAATTTAAAAGTGTCCACAATTTTGGCCACCACTGTATATCAGGACCGCATATATCGGCTTTTGTATATGTATCCAAATACTTATTGGTAAGTGGTGTATATCGGTTGTGATAAGAATATATAGTTTCTTCTTTTTATTCTGTGATGTTTCAGAAATATAATGGTAGTGTGAGAGTTAGGAAATTAAACAATTTATTGAAGTTACAGCTATTAATTACAGTACATATATTAACATTGAATTTATTCATAATATTGGTTATTTCATTAGCTCCGAATATGTTATTTGTGAGGGAGGAGACCGTCCTCTTTTAGTGTTTTCAACGGACTCCCTTCTCCACAGTCCGGGGGTCTTCTTTTCTCTTCAAATTACACTCCGGCTCGTGGGCGGAGTGGGTTTTTCTCAAGATCATAGGTAGACGAGGTGATGTCAGATGACAGGACCCCGTAATATTTAGGGGTGCACGCGCTCACAGGAACAGCGCTTTCTATCCACAAAAAAGAAGCAGATTTTTCAGCTGTGGAACGCGAAAACGTCACAAAACCATTTGAAGACTGTGATTTTTACTTTCAATGTTCTGTACTTTGTTTGAAAACTTTTAAATTAAAGGAAGTTCCCTACTAGCATAACACCATACTTTTTATTATTCGTTTATTCATGCATTTCTCTTTTCATATTTTGGATTCCTAGGTTCAGTGAATTCTATTCAGTGAAATATTCTATTATTTTAGGTGTCAATTGGTTATAAGTATGTGTGCTAAAAATGTTTCATAATTTAAAAACTACTGGACATTATCTAAGTATACCCAAAACCTGTTAAATTATGGCTCTATTCACCTAATGTTAAAAAGCAGATGTGATAGAAAGAAAATTTCGGAGGAAAAATAAACCAATGATAAAATTAGCCTGTATGTGACACATAAATACACATTTAATAAAACATTTATGAGCATTTATTAAAACACATAATATACATATTAAAACACACATACATATTTACTATACCACACATATACACATATATTACATTAAAATTTTGAAACATTTCATATATGTATCACTTTTAGTTTAAACATGCACGGTTTAATAATTTAACATCAAAGTACAGGAACATAATTTATATACAGGAAAAAATATATTGATCCCAACATAAATAGATAGTATAACTATTCATCTCTCTTTGAACATAACATGCTTTCCGCTACAGGAAGGCAAAATCTGAATATAATACAATATTCAAGCAACCGTCCATCTGAAAATTATTCAGAGTTTATAATTCATTCTTTAACATTTAAGCACCAATACCTTAAAGAAAAATTTGATCATGTAGATGTTGATCTCTAAAATATCTTCTAACAGAAACAAATATGTCTCGCTTCACAATCATAACTCATATCACTGTTTACAAACACATTTATGAGCAGCTATTTTCTAGTATAAAGCACAGGGGGCAAAGATTAGAACTAAAATATCTGATGATTATCTTGCGAGCTTGCTTGAAAATAACAATTATTTTTATAAAATGAAATATTGAATCAGGACATCATACACATTCAAAAAATCGATTTTCAATTTTAGTATTAAAAAAATAGTGCATATTTTTCTGAATTTAAAAATGTATAGCATACAGTGGCGTAGCTTGGTATCTAAGGGCCCTGGTGCACAACTGGGTTTCTTTTTTTTTGTCCATAATTTTAGTTTTATAGTACATCTAATACCATTCGTATGTGCTGGAGTACTTACTGACTGTTAAAAGGAAGGAGAAATTTAATGCTACGCTACAAAACGTCCCCCATTGGGAAATCCCTAGCTATTTATTTGTTTATACGCGAGGATCCAACTCATCCGCCAGGGCTTAGAGGTACAAAATGGTCCACCGAGATAGACAGTAAATGATGCAAAAAAATATGCATGAACAAGAAAAAATAAATTTCAATATCAGTATAATTTTTTTGAAAAAAACACCTCTGCAAAAGAGCAGAGGAGGAGGGACAACATTACATCAGAGTATTGCAGAAACGGCTAAGATTGCGAAATATTTTAAAAAACAGTACTAGCTTATTATGAATCATTGTTATTAAAAATAGAATGTAACTAGGAAGGAATTGCTTTTTGTGTAGGTTTTTCAAGATGTAATAATAAGTATGGTAAGATTTTTCATGGAACTTGAAATTTACTTTAAAGTAACAGTTTATAGAAAAATGAAAAGATTGAAAATAACAAACTTTTCAATAATACCGGAAATTTGGCTTGCTTGGTAGTCAGGGTCCGAGGGCCCAGGTGCATGGCACCGCCTAGCCCATTGGTAGCTAAGCCACTGAACACATGTTCGTTGATAAAATAACCTTAAAACTATGAAAAAAGTAACTGATAAAAATGTAAACAAACGACCACGCTTCTTTTGACACATTTTAAAAGATAGTTCCCCTCTTAATAAAAAGGAACACAATACTATTTTATTTTTTTAATGACTTTTTTTTTTTGTTTGAAAAACTAGTTTTACATGAAAAAAAAGGTGAAAATTCAAGATTTTCGTAGTTTTACGGTTTTTTTCAGAGAAAATATACAATAATTTTATCAAAAAACTATTTGAGTATATTTTGTTCATTGTCTTAAATATGTATGTAAAATATTTTGTATATTCAAGAAATAATTTTAAAGAAAATAGTACCTAAATGAAAATATATTAGGTAAAATTGTGTTCAATTACAGGGGGGAGGGGGATTTTAATTTAAAATTACTTCTAAGATTCTAGAGAATGTTTAAAATATCATTATGAGATTTATAAAAATAGTCAGGGAAATATTAGTCAATAGTTTACATGTGGAAACATTGCTACCCCTTTAATTTTTTTTACTTTTTCTCCAAGGCTTATTTTTTTGCTTTTAGGTACACTTTAAAAAAAAAACCTATTGTAATATATGGTTCCAAATTTTTTATACTTCTACACAGGATATCTGTGCATATAGTGAGCCTGGTTTTTTTTTTAGAATAAGTAGTACATAATTTTGAAAAAATAGTTTCATGTAAGAAAAAGGCGGAGGGGAGGGTGAGAATAAAATTTTTCAAAATTATAAAGTTTTATTATTTTTTTAAAGAAACTATCTTAATATTTTATTAAAAAAATGGGTTCACTTTATTTTGTGTATTGTTTTATATACATGTGCAAAAAATATTTTACATATTTAAGAGATACTTTTTTTTAAAAAAATGGTACCTAAACATAAGCATATTATGAGATCTCAAAAATTAGTCCAACTTAAATTAAACAGGAAAAAAAAAATTTTTATTAAAAATTACTTTTGTATTTCTATACAATGATTAAAATATCTTTATTAAAAGATCATAAAAAAATCTAAGCTCTATTGGAAATTTTTAAACATATATGTCCCAAATCAAAGATTCTTAATTTTGGCATTTTCCTCTTTCGAGCATGTTCAGGTACCCTTAATGCCTAATACTTCATTAATTTATACTTTGCATCACTATACTTTTATTATTTAAAAAAATTATCAATTAATGAAGTTTAAATTCCTAAAATGTGGTGACAATAAGTGTGGTCCAAAACACTTTCTTTCAGTGAGACTCAAGGAAGCTAAAGGATTAAACATTCCATTTTTTACACTTAATTGAGCAATATATTCTATAACTATTTTAAAAAATTAAGAAAACAATTCAAATTTTGAAGTCAAATACTTATCATTGGTTTTATTGGTATATACTATTGAAAATATATTTCGTTAATAATTTATCGCAAAATGTTTTTTAAAAAGAAATCCTAAATAAAATTTATTTAAAACATTTTAAAAGAATATAATTAAATTAATTTATTCCTCAAAAGTTTTTAAAATACACCTAATTCTATTTTTATAAGGTAGATATGTTCTTCGAAAAAAACCAAGTGATTGTGATGCACATGTGATTACTGTCGTAAAAAGGGGATGCGTTCCTTTTTATGTAAAAATCATATATGATGAAATTATTTTATTTAATTTAAAAATATCGCATAAAAAATTTCATGAAAACTTAACTGTATAAATATATTATACTCATTTGTACATTCACACATTGTAACATACATTTATACACTTAACATTTATATATTATTGTTTATACATTTAACATGACATTTATATCTTTAACATCTAAATTTATACATGTTTCAATTAATAACTAAAATAAAACTAGGAATGCTTACATATTGCATCAAGAAATAATAAAAATACATCAAATATACTAGAAATATTAATTATTTATCACTACTTATTAATAAATATTTGTTCATAACAAAATTAATCAAAATTGCTGTTTTCACAAGAAAAATCAATCACATCCATTATACTTGAATTCTCTGAAGTTTTTCATTTGGTAATGATCCGAGTTTCTGAAATACTTTTTAGTACTTATTTTTTTTTTAGAAATTTCTGCAGTTTAGCAAGTTTTTTATATAATTCTTGGAACCCAGTTAAACGAGTCTTTGGTCTCAATGGAGTTGTACGAAGCATTCAAGATTTGGATTTAATATTTAAAAAATAACAGGGAAAGTTTTAATTTAGTTAAAACCAGTGCTGTGATCACTGACTGATAATTTCTCTGCCGATATAGGAAAGTAAATTTTCAGTCATTTCTGACAGCCGATCAGATTGCTTTGCTATCGAGTACTTGACATTTTCAATATTTTTTTCTATCGTAAACTCTGCTTAAATTTTGCTATAATTGAATTGGTAAAACTTCATCCATCCCACAGAACACACTTCAGCTAATTTAGTAATTTCATGAAAAATCTATTCATTCTTTGAAATAACTGAATTGTACACTTTAACAATAACTTAAATAAAATGAATTTTAGTAAAAATGTGATTTTTTAAACATTTAAAAATGAAATTATATTTATTTCAGATTGTTTAAGTTTAAAATATTTTCCATGTACTCAATTTAACATGCTTAGTGATTATGTGAGAATGGCAACAATTTGAATTATAACAACTACTCAATAAGGATAAGAGATGAACCAATAATTTTTTTTTTAATTTTCCATATTATGATGCTGTATTTTATTAGTGTAAGGAATTTTAAAATTTGTATTGAAAGATTTCTTAAAAAGTTAATTAACTCAATTAATCTAATAATACTTTTTCTTTGTCAGCTGTATATAAAAAGAAGTTGTTTTAATTTAGTGAAACATCTTAACTCCATATATTTTAGAATTTTATACTCTTTCATATATTATTTTTATTTAAAAAACTGAACTCTCTCCCCTTATCTCCAACTCTGTGAATCATTAATGATATTCCAATACAAAAAGAAAATCATTTTTACAAAAATCCTGAACCATTAATATGATTTCCAAAAGTGCGTGAATGAAATAGAATAACTTAAAACATAAAATAATCAAATTAGTTTCTTTACACAGTGTGATAAAAAAATATATGTAAAAATTAACTAATATTTTTTACAAGGAGGAAAGATACAAAAACCCAAAATAGATATTTTTGCATGAAGAATGATAAATTATTACTTTTTACATGTAGAATCTATACAGCATCAAATACTATTTTTTCACAATAGATCTTTTTTTAATGTATCACATCATTTATAGTGATGTTATTAACAGCATATGTTAATAACATCATTTCATATGTTATTAACAGCATAACATATGAAAAGTTTAGCAAATAATTTGAATTCTAAAAACATAAGTTGCTCGACTACATTTTTAATTTCAATTGCTATACAAAACTTTAATTAATGAAAATGAAATCAATCACCTTTTGCTTAAGTAATGATCCACTTAATTTTAAAACATTAAAAAAATTGAAGTTTCGCTTTAAAAAAACTTTTATTTTATTGTTACTTCTCGATTCTTAAATATCACATAAAAATGAATTCATAATAACTTAATAAAATATGCAAATGTACATCAGTCAACATGACTAGATTATGTGACAGAACAGTTGAAAGAAACAGCTATTGAATAATCAACCATCACAAATTACTAATGATAACTAGAAAAAAAAAAGAAAAAAACCTATAGTAGATGTAAACAAAATTACAAAGAAAAACCATGTTTTCACAAAACCCCAAACACTTACATATTTTCCATACACTAACATAAAGAACCATAACTTTACCATGTTCCATGATGTACTCCCATCATATTGCATAATATTTAGGGCACAAGCAACATGTGAATGGCAGTTATCACAACATATATTATGCATTCGTTCCTTATAAATTCTCGATGCTTCAGCTACGCCAGCATCCCAACCATGTCTTCCCCCTTGAGCTTTTTCAGGATGTAACTGCCAATATTTTGTAGGTTTCCCAAAAGCCATATCATCTTCTGAGACATAGTAAGGTCCAGCAAAATCCCGGATTACTCCCGATGACATGGCAATACCCATGTGGCCAATAAGAGGGCAAATCCATGTTATGATTGGGAGTGGAGTCCAAACAATGCAAAATGGATATCTGGATTTCTTATGATCCATTAGAGGAATATCACAACTTGGATTTTCAGGATCACTATCCTTAGCTTTATCACTTTGTTTCTCCTCTGTCATAACAATGTAACAGTATCAGTATAGCAGGCTCCTATAAATAAAAAGCAAAATTATCACAAAATAGGAAAATTTCAAAAAATTCTATATTTACAAATATGATTTTTGGTATTTTTAAATTAACTGGGAACAGGTGATAAATGACTAAATGCTACAAAAATTCCGGATGAAATGTCGTTGACTGTAATTATTTCCCGTCATATTCTGCATTCAGTTTTTGATGAAAATTCAACAAAGTTAAAAAGTTAACAGTAACTTTAATTTGCACATATTTTTCATGTTCTAGCTAAATCATCCACTTGACAGAAATAACTGCCAAATAACCAAAAAAGTTTAAAAATTAATGAAAATAGTAATTAATTACTCACATAATTAAAAAAATAAGAAATGAGGAAAAAGAATGCTGAATGACATTCAAATCAAAGGATTTGCAGCCTTTTCAAATCATTTAAATTTACTTACACATATCATTTTCCATTTACTAAACATTTTCATTTTACTAACTTGACATTTATAATATGCCAGCAACCATTATCCATCCATTCAGAAAAAAACATTGGATAATAATAATATATGTGCATGAAGTTCAGGAGGAATCAAGGAAAATATGTAATATAATTTTCTTACAAGGTTGAACTAATGTTAATATTCATGCTATTATTATACAATAATTTAATTCAAATCAACAGATAAATGATCTTAAAGCATCATCTAATTCAATTTGCACATTTTTAAACAAAAATAAATCAAAACAATGCACGTGCACTCACGCATTACTAACTGGACTAGTAATACTAGTTGAGAAACTCATACATAAGTTGAGATTCTTAAGGTATAAAAACAGAACTTTTTCGTTTTGGAAGGCATTACCTTATTATGTGATACAATTGCAAATTATAGCCGTAAAAAATAAATCAATTACAAAATTCGTAACCAACATCTGACATCAATGATAATCAAATGAAATATTGAAATGCGAAAACAAAAATACAACGTGAAGCAATACAGTTAAAGAAGGAGATTAGTACCTTGTTTTATTTGTATCCAAAAATATTTTATTACCTTGTTAAATGGATTCTTCCTACGTAACTAATTGAAATAGATCGGTGTAATTAAAAGAAACAAAATTACTTTTATGTTGCATCATTACAATTAACTGCTGCATAAGACAACAAAATCTGGCAACCTAAAATTTAAGAACACTTAGTTTTCGTTTGACATCGTCTGCAGAGGTGAATATATTTGCTTATTTTTCAGTAAGACTGGGAAGTTAACAAAATTTATCCTCCTCTCTCTTTTCTTTAAAATCTAGAAATATCTCATGCTGAATCATTAATGTTTCCAGACAAAGTATTGAAAATTATAAAAAAAAATGAAACAATGACAGACACACAGAAGCACTAACATTCTTTTGAATCTAAAAGTGACATAGGTGTAATAATAAAAGCTGGTGAACGGAAAGTAATTGGAATTAATATTATAATATAAAATAAACAAAATATTTCACAAATAACAAAGTCAAATCTACTGTTTTTGCACTCAGAAATAAAAAAGAAAATTTCTAAAAATGGAAATATGTGTAATTTGTCATCTAATTTGTTTGAGTGGCCTTTTTGCCTTCAAATCCGTATGACCAGGAACAATATAAATTTCTTACAGCAAGAGTGTACAAATTATTTGTAGAAGCTTTCTTTGATTTTTTTAAAGGTCTTCCCCCAAAGCAATGTTATATCTCTAATTTTGAATACAATGTACAAGGTGTCCCTAAAGTAGCACCCAAACTCAGCCCAACCAGATTCTTCGTTGGAAAAAGGAAAAAATGCCTAAAGAACTGTACTTATACGATCTATAGTTTAAGAGAAAAATACGGTAAATAATAATGAATAAATAAGGATGCATGATGGGGCTGCCAAGTATTTCTATGTCCCGGTGCGTGATTGGCTCAGAAACGATCCTAGGGTGTCGGCCACCCACGTGCAAATACCTAATGGGCCGCTCCTATAAAGAATTTTTCATATTTTGACTAATACTTAATGTTGACGCTATATACTCATCTACTTGTACATTAATAAAAATAAGTGAATATTGAAGTGTTTTTCAAATAGGCTTTGTAGTGAAAGTCATTTAATCAAAAGCAACTGCAAGATTTTTTCTGAAATAATTTTATACCAAATAAAACTACAAGAAGCTATCTTTTAATGAAAGTATAAAACTTAACTAAAAAGGAAAATGGCCTTTTTTTATAAGCGTTGTAAAACCAGACACAAAATTCACTTCTTTCCTCTATTTTGTTTTTTTAAATTATAAGGTTATCATTAAATTGAAAAGTTTTAAATCCTCTAAATGCATATTGAATTTAAACACTCCTATGTCTTAGGAATATTAACGATATTAAATATTTTCGTACAGCAATTTTCGCAAAAATCATTTTTACGAGGAATCTGTTAATCATTGATTCACAGTCTGCCGCCAGTGCCATTAATGAACAAAAACAAACCTATTTTATTGCCAGCTCTGCCAGGAATTTTTATATTAAATGACGGATGTGTGAAAGGAGTAGACATTAATACTGACACAATGTGCACTAACATTCTATTTTCCTGGTATGCTATCGGGAAATCGGGACTTATTTTGATTTTTCAAGAGCTCTATTTAAAATTCAGTATATTTATTCGATTTATTATGTTTTATTTTGAGAAATTCGCAAGCAAATTTTGCTCGATTGATAGAACTATATGCGGCCTGCGGCCGTCTCTTGTTTCGGCCGTCCCTGCACACCTGCTAGGATCGGATCTGGATTGGCTGGATATGGCATATTCCAGCCGCTGGATTGAAAGTGAGGGTCCGGTTCTATGGCCACCACAGTCATCAGATTTCGCACCGTTGGATTTTTTCACTTTTAGGCTGTGGCGTAACGGAGAACATTAGGTCCCCCTGCAAAGTCAGGTTTTGGGCCCCAAGGCTAAATACGTACTTGGAATTAATCATGCTTTGGGTCCCCTAGAATCCCTGCCCCATCCCACAATGCGGGTGTTGTGGAGGTGTATGTTACGCCCCTGCTTTTAGGCCATATCAGGGAACTGTTATATGGAGACGGAGTAACCACACAGACTAACTCAGTTGCTCGTCTGCATGCTGCATGTATTTTAGTGAACACCCCGCTGCTGCGACTTTCTTGTCTATCTCTGCGACAATCTCTCATCTATTCCACGGAGATTTCAAATCTGCCTCGATATGCACGGCAGACACTTTGAACAACTGTCTTTATAAATATTTGAAAATTGGTGTTGTGAATGTATTTGATACGGCTTGACGTCATAGTTTGTCTTTCGTATTTTTCCGGTAAACTATGAATGGTTCAGGTACAGTTCTTTGGGCATATTTTACGAAGAACTAGCTGTACTCCCAACGAGGAATCTACCTGTACAGAGTTTGGGCGGAATTTTTGGGACATCCAGCTTATGACAGATTCTGAATCCACCGTTGAGTGGTCAATATATATACTCTGATATTTTTTATTTACTGTTCTCATCAATCTCCATAGAAAATTGCATAATGAAAAGGATTTTTCAAAGGTGTAATTACCTAGAAACTTACCCTTAGCCCCTTAAAAAGTTTTATTACGAAATTTTTAAATGAAAAGTAGCACGTACCAAATGATAAGAGGTTGTTTGGTTTGTTTCCAATTGTTGAAGTTTGTTTCCAATTCCATGACAGTTTTCGATTAAATATCTAAGTATGCTGGGTGTTCCGAAAAAACGTGGACAAAATGACAAGGCAGATCAGTCATACAACAAGGATCAAAGATCGCATAGGAACATGTGGTCGCAAACGCCTGTGGAGGGCGCTAGAACCACGAGAGGGCGTTGCAGTGCAGACACGAGTCGAGCAAAAGGAGATTGAATTCATTCGAGTCACGGATGCTTTGGGCGTAACATGGCTAGTTACACGCACCGCGAATTGGCTGACATGCATTTAGTTTACGGCATGGCCAACTGCAATGAACGAGAAGCCTTGCGAATGTATCGTCAAAAATATCCTAGTAGAAAGATGCCTAGCCGCTCATTCTTTGCCACTATTCACCGAAGATTGTGTGAAACCGGCTCGTTAGACGTGCACAAGCCAGATTCAGGTCGCCAACGAATATCTCGGACAGTTGATGCTGAAGAAAGAGTTGTCCACGCACTTCAGCGTAATCCTTCAACAAGTATACGAGTTGTATCCCGAGAGACCCATATTCCCCAAACTATCGTTTGGCGCATTGTACACGACGAAGGACTTTACCCATATCATTTACAACGCGTACAGGCACTTCAACCGGGAGACTACAGTAGTCGTATGGATTTTGCGCGGTGATATCTGCAAGAAAAGGCTGCCGACCGACATTTCGCTGCAAGTGTTCTGTTCACGGATGAGGCTGCATTCTCATTAGAGGGTGTGATGAATTGTCACAACTTGCATAGGTGGGCAGATGAAAACCCGCATGCTACACGTCCGCACGCCAAACAACGAAGATTTTCCGTTAACGTGTGGGCTGGCATTGTAGGAGACTGTTTACTTGGTCCGTACATTCTACCAGAATGACTGAATGGTCCCACGTATCTAACATTCTTGCAAGAGGTTCTGCCAGACATGCTGAATACTAATGTTCCGATGCCTATTCGTTGATGCATTAAATTTCAACACGATGGCGCTCCCGCACATTTCAGTAGAGACGTCAGAGCACATCTGCAGGCTACTTTTCCTGGCGGCGGCTGGATTGGTCGTGGTGGACCAATTGCATGGCCACCACGATCACCAGACCTGTCTCCAGTGGATTTCTTCTTATGGGGCTTTTTAAAAGGACTTGTGTATGAAACACCTGTTGAAACGCCAGAAGACTTGGTAGGAAGAATTGTTGAGGCAGCTGGATGTGTTCGAGATACAATTGGTATCTTTGAGAAGGTGCGCAATTCCATGCAACGTCGATGCCTGGCATGTCTCGATGCATCTGGTAAACACTTTGAGCACCTCCTGTAGGCGCAACATTTGGCATGCATAAGTCGCATGTGTGTAGGTAATTGTAAATAAAATGATCTGTAATGATTTTGTTTCTTCTCTTTGTGTTATGTATTATTTTCGACGCCCTTTAGCGGCTCCGCATCGCAGTTGCGACCCCATGTTCTATGCAATTTTTTATCCTTGTTGTATGACTGATCTGCCATGTCATTTTGTCCACGTTTTTTCGGAACACCCTGTATATTTTTTTTTCAAACGAAATCAAAATGTCTCAGTTGTGAGAACAATGACGATTAATGCTTTAAAATCTAATATTTTAATGGCAAGGTGTGGAATCTTTATGGTTCAGCAGCTGGAGATTTAATCAATGAAATTATTTGCAAATATTTTATAACACATACTATAGAATACATAAATAATCCGATAATCTACTGAAAACTTTCACTATTAACCCTTTATTATCTACCGCATTATGATTACTGCAAATTTTTTCTTGCACTATTTTTTTTTAATCACTGCATTGAAAAATAAGGATATTCATAAATAAAATACTCAACTTTGGGAAATTTAATTCGTTAGAGCTAATTAATTAAATTGGAACTTTAAAGTACCGTCAGCCACAAAGGTCTCAAATATTCTCATAATACGAAAAGACTGTGAATGACTTTTTATTGCAGTTTTAACTTAAAAATGCTAAAATAACCAGGGAAGACTTATATTTTACAGCATAAAATATTTATTTTTAAAGATTATTAAATCTTAAAATTTTTTATTTACTTTTTTTACACATAAACTTAATTTTAAGATATTCAAAGAAACAGTTTTTTTTCTCATTAATACACAGAAATTCATTACACGTTGTGCATTTTGAGTGAAGTTTCGATTGAATGTTTTTTAAAGTACTGCATCCTGGGGGGAAAAGTTATATTTTCTTAATATGAACTACTGAATCTGAAGTTCAGTCTCTTCATCGTTATCCCAAGAATCTAACGAAAATTCCAGCAGATAATTTGCTGTGACTTCTTCATCTGAAAAATCATCTGTTAGTACATCATTGATTTCAGATAGTCGGTTCTGTAGTAAATCCAAAGCCTCTAGAAAGCCTTTAGAGTTTCTTTTTTCCAGACTTTCTAAGAAAAGGAAATAATAAATAATAATAACACCTTGAAAATCTCCTATTATTGTTGAAGCTCAGTTACACATAAAGAAATTAAAATGTTGTTAATTTTTGAAATAAGAATAGATATTTCATTTAATTGTGTGGCAAAAAAAAAAAAATAAGTTCAGATCCAAAGTTTAAAATTTTTTGAAAACTTTAAAATAAAACAATAAGAAAGCAAATAATAATAATAAGTTAAGCTAAACGAATTCCAAAAAAACCATAAGTCTGTTGTTGTTGTGGCTAATCCGCAGTCTGTCTGACGGAGTCAGACAAGACCCAAAAAAGACCATTGACCCTTAAGAAGTCCAATACCAGGAGGGAGAGGAAGAAAGGCCCTCCCTCGAAAGTCCCAAGCAGTCCAAGATGTGATCTGGAGAGGCTTGCTGAGTCTTGCACTTGGTGCAAAGAGCAAAAGTCTTCCTGCCTCCACAAAAGGAAAGACTCTTTAAGTGGCCACTTTTCAATCTAGAGATTGCAGTCTGAGAGGCTCGGCCACATTTAAGTAGGAATGAGGATCCTGGATGTTGCTTTCATACCATGATGGTTGGGCGGGGTCCTCCACTTCTTTAAAATTTCAGATTTAACCCTAGATTTTGATGTTCAGAGTAGGTGAGGGTTGAAGAGATAGGTGGAGAAGTATTACAACCCTCTTTAGCTAGGAGATCCGCTTGTTCGTTTCCAAAGATGTTAACATGGGATGGAATCCACTGGAAATGAACATCATGGGACTCTGATATTTGTGAAAGTTTTTGAAATATGGAGACGCCAGCCCTGTCTCCGACTGTGATCCAGTTATAAAGATGTTGGAGAGAACTGCGACTATCAGAAAGGATCCAGAGGTCTCCGAAGTCTTGTTCATTAAGAACTGCCTCAAGGCCGTGCTCTATTGCAAACATCATAAAACTATTGCACTCTAGTGATGACTCTACAACGCAACAAAAAACAATAAGCCACACGGACGGCAAAAAAATTAAGTTCTTGCTCCAACAACCTGTGTGCTGTTGGCACTTATTGGTACCAAAAAGTTTATTGGTACAAATACCCAGTGGCTGTTGGTACCAAAAAGTTATTCAACTGTAAAATTAATTTTATACACTGTTCTCTTAAAATAAACAGTCAAACCGTTTTCTAATCTTCTTTAACATATAAAAAAATAAGACATCTTTTGACATTAACTACTTTTTCGGAATAGAAATGACAATCTTCACAATCCAATCAAAATGTCAGCTGAAAACGTAACTTCTGCTATGAAACTATATTCGCCTTCCCCGCTAAAATACTCATTATAGAATCTGTGCTACCATGTATTTTGAAAGAGTGGATTTAAAAGAATATTCTTGCTTAGAATCGTAAGAATATTGGTAAAAATGGTTATTCTAAGTAACTTTAAAGTGAGTGGTACTTATAAGTACCGTCGGTAGATAAAGGGTTAAGCACACACACACACATAAACCAAAGTTCTATACATTGCACTGATTCTACCAAAATGGACAAGAGCACTCTAAAAATTGGTAAATTGTTTCTGAAAAAGGATATATAAAGATAGGAAAACGAATTTTTAACTCAAATTTCAAGCACTTGACAGATTTTCTTTGCAACCTAGAACGACGATAAATAGACCTAGGTCTATTGATATTAATATACAATCACTTCCAAAAGTTAAGCACGGAGAGGAAAATGCTAATTTCTGGAAGCCAATCAGAATTGAAGAGGATGCAATTCGCTGCAAAGGTAGATGGAAGTATGCAAATATGTTAGGTAACAGCCAATCGTGCTTTCATGTCAAGAAATAGGCAAAAAGGGCAGTCTAATAAGAAACCAGCTTTATGAAGGGTTGCAGAAGTTGGTTGAAAGTGCTGATAGAAGGTGTTTAAAACTTTCATACAATTTGTTTTCAAGACATACGTGTTTCTATGGCTTCCAGAAAACGAATGGAAGATTCTGAGCGCTGGCGTGCTGTGGGGCGTATTGAAGCAGGACAGTCGATCACAGGTGTTTCTCTTTTCTTCGGCGTTCATCATTCTGTAAGTTCCCGTTTATGGAAACAATTCCAAACCACACAGACAGTTGTCCGAAGGCCCGTAGGTGGTCGCCCAAGGGTTACAACCCCCGCGGAAGATCGATGTATTGCTATTGTAGCCAAGCGGAATCGCAGAGCGTCCTCCACACGTGTGACATATATGGTTGCAGCGTCCATTGGTAAGGCTATATCTGCAGCTACTATACGCCGAAGATTACATATGAATGGACTGTATGCCCGGGTACCTCGAGTTTGTGTTTCTCTATCCGTCCAATCAAGAAGGGCCCGATTAAAGTTGTGCCGGGAATATGGCAATTGGACTGTGTCTGACCGGGGCAATGTCATGTTTACTGATGAGTTAAGATTTGCTCTGGAGCCAGATGACAAGCGTATAAGTATATGGCGTAAACAAGGAACACGCAATCAGCCCCAAAACATCACCAAACATCACGCATTTCGAGGCGGAAGCATTATGGTGTGGGCAGGGATACCGCTCTGATCTGCACATCTTTAAACGGCGTTCTGTGACGGCTGTCCGGTATCGAGATGAAGTCCTAGAACCCATTGTGAGATTGTACGCTGCAGCAGTTGGCCTACTTTTGTTTTAATGGACGATAACGCACGTCTCCACAGAGCTGACATCGTCGAAGACTATCTGGAGAGTGAAGGGATTGCGCGCATGGCATGGTCAGCATATTCGTCCGACCTTAATCCCATTGAAAATCTTTGGGATGCTCTCGGCCGTGCTGTATCTTCACGTTTCCCACCTCCAGCCACTCTTATTGAGCTGGAAACTGCTCTACAAGAAGAATGGCTATTGCTTAATTCTGCGGTGGTTGACCACCTAATTGAAAGCATGGTCAGAAGGTGTAAACTTTGCATACAGATGAGGGGGGATCACATACCGTATTAATGTCCTTTTTTTCATTTTATGCTGTTTATTTTCACTTTATACATAATTCTCTTTATGTCTCCAGTATGGCATTATTTGATAACTTACAAAAAATTAATATTGTTTTCATTTCTGTATATAATTATTGATTTTGTTTTATGTATAAATATATATACTACTTTACTGCCAAATTTTATGTCAATCAAAGCAGTATTTGTTTATTTTTTTGCATTTTACATCTTCGTGCTTAACTTTTGGAAGCGAGTGTATTTTATATCAATAGACCTAGAACGATGAATTTAAAAATACTGGACAAAGACAAGAATGGCCTTAATATTTTTCAGTTTGAATATCAATAATGAAAAAAATAGTATCAATATCAAGCGAGTAACAT
>BMAO01003732.1:0-15221 GCA_019973975.1 Trichonephila clavata | reverse complement strand
GAGTTGAGAGTTACATTAACGTCGGACTCTAAAACCGCACGAGAGGATTTTGTAAATTTGAACCATGGTCAATTGATGAGGATGACACCTGAGCTGGCACAACCCTCTCTTAACTTCCACACCACACCAACGGAAGGACTGAGTTCTGACAGATTTAATGTGCAATGGCCCTTCTACCCGGCTGGTCTTCAACGGTACGAGGCTCGAACTCAGGACGCGCCAGCCACGAGTCCGTGGCCTTGACTACTAGGCTACCATGGTTTCACGATAATTGACGGAAAATATATCTCAGAGAATACACTTTCATAACTCTAAGCCACATTACAAAAATGACTCAGATTTCCGACTCTTATTAGCATGTAACATCCTCAATCATTACGTACAACAGTGGCCACACACAGGGGGGGTGGGGACAAGGTCTTGGGGGTCCGGACCTCCCCCAAAGCCCTTGATTTTCCTTCGTTTGACTATAATCCTAATACTCCTATGTATATAGTACGTAGAATTTAATTAAGTATATATTATTAATGATTAATTATTATTAATAATGCTAATTATTCATTTAATTATTAATTTTTTACTGTTTTTTGATACCGAAAATCGACGAAATCAAAAGAATATGTTGGGCGGCTTAATGAATCATGATACGAGAATAGTGGACTTTGAACCCTGGACCCCCCTTCCTTGAAAAATTCTTGTGTGCGCTACTGCGTACAAAGAATCTCAAATAGAGCCAGGGTTCAAGTCCGATACTCGATTCGAACACTGATGGTCACGAAGCGCGCAAATCACTGAAGGATCTCAATTTTTATGTCACACTGAATGGTTTAAAAACATTTCCTTAGTATTCTAAAATTAGTAATATCTGATATTTTTTTATGAAGAGTAAATTCTATGTATATGCGTTATTCTCTATCTAAATAAAAAATATATCTCTTTTCCAAAGAACATTTCTTTGAATAAAATAATTAAATACATATCAAAAGATCCAATGTGTATATTCTTAAAAGCATAATCGCGTACTTGAAGGACCTTATGCAAATATTTACTAAACACATTAAAACCCAACTCAAGGTGAACAAAACTAGTCGATCATTTCTCCACTGACTTCATTATGTTTCACAAAGTTTATCAAAATTTGCAACAATGACGTATTAAACTTTATCAAACCTTGGTTTATATGAGATAACGAATTAATTATCTTGAAATATCAATCAACCAGATTAAACAAAGTTTAATCCCATTTTCCTCAATCTATTCACGGGAAAATCATTTTCCCTCTCAATTAATCTCTGGAATAAATTTAGGGGATTACGTCATTGCAAAAATCCTCCAGAGAATAATTATCAGGAGTATATTCTCATAGAGAATTAAAGGATATAGAATATAATTGTGGGATTTTCTAAATAACCATTTAGCTATTGCCTTTAATTTCAGATTAATTAATATATAAAAAATCATCATCTAAATACAATAATATTTTATACATATACAAGAATTTGTGAAAAGGATCAAAGTGTGAATGAAAAGTTTAAATCCCCCCACCTTTTAAATGTTAAAAATTATCAAATTATTCAAGAGTAATGGACTCAATTCATGACGGTCACATGACAAATCCGTGTTCTTCATTGAATTCAAAATAGACATTAAACTAACTTGTACTTGTTCTCCTTGTAAAACTTAAATAACATTTAAAATTTCATAATATGTAAATGTTATGGAAAAACTCCTTTCTTTATGCATGTATTTTTAAATAAAAAGTATTTTGTATAACTGTGTAAGTTATTATTGTTGCAAATGTGTACTTTTTAAGAGAAAGTTTCTGCAAGGAGCAAAAGTTGGCAACATCAAAACGCATGAACTGATTAGCTGGAACAAAAGATTGTATTTATCGTGCGACTGTGACGTCACATGAGTTTTTGAACTTATTTGCTAGAAAGACGTGGTTATCATTATCATGCGACTATGACGTCACAGGAATTGAGTCCATTAATTCTAACATTTTATAAGCAAAGTGGCAGAAAGTAAATACACTCGATAAAACCACTCCATGAGAGAATTAATAAATTTAATTATGACCAGTATCTTCTGGAAATAAACATTTAAAAGTTTTCAAATCACAAGGCATATTTGTACGTACCAATGTGGCAATCGCAACCAAGATAAAATAAATATAGTTTATTGAATTACATGACCGACTTAGAGTTAGACGCCGAATCCTGATAGGCGAGTGAGTGAGTGAGTGAATATTTACGTCCAACTGTTCAGCTACACGAGAGCTTTTGGGGACGGTCCGCGTTAATTTTGAACCATGGTCAAGTGACGCGGATGACACCTGAGCTGGAACCCCCTCTCCTAACAACCATACCACACCAATGGGAGGACGTTTTAGCTCTCCGACAGATTGTACGAGCATCGCTCCCCTACACTGGTACTCCCCTGCTCTTCAGTGGTACTGGGATCGAACTCATGACATGGTAGCCACGATCCGATGCCTAGACCATTTGGCTACCTCGGCCACTCCTGATCGGCGAAGAAAACCACCAATTCCATTTTTACGGTGTACCTTTCCAATACTTTTAAAGAAATAGCGAAATATTTATATTTCTAGTTAAAATTATACCACATCGGCTTACAGCTAAGCAGTTAAAAATTTACATAATTGAAATATTCAAGATTAGCAATACGTGAGATTACTCCGATCCATACATCTTTGTTGGATCGGAAATGCACAACGAAAGGCATCTTTGTATTTTTAAGAGTTTAGTTTCATAACAAATTATAGTTTTAAAAAAACTAAAAAACACCCTTTTATAGTTAATTGAAGTTGTAACTTAATCTTTTAGTCGCCAGATGCGGGATGGGATCTGAAAATTGGAAATCATTAATCCTGATTAGGACAATGGAACAAATTTATTAAATTATTGTACTGTTATCGGTCCTGGACAAGTGTGCAAAAGTTCGAATTAATCTCACCTTTTAAAGTGGGTAAAAATTGAGTTCAAACATTCTGTTGCATGCAAGTGAAGCTTATAAAAAGGTGTTAAAAATTTATTAAAATGTCTATTATATCATTTTTATATGTTTTAAATTCTTACGTATATATAAAAAATCAATTAAAAAATTCATTAAAACAAGAAAGAATATGCGAATTTTAGAGGAAAAGTCAAATAAAACAAAAAATGTGTGGGTGGGAGCTAGAAATTCAAAATACTGTGGCTGAGGTCCAGTTATACAGGGTTAAAATAGTATTACCAGTGTTTTTATTTTGCAAACCCTGTAAACTAATATGGAAATATCCAGAAAAAAATAGGAAAGAGTGCAATAAGTAAAATTTAAAAATAAATGAGAAATTAAGGAAAGGAAAGCTTTAAAAGTATTAAAATATTACAAAAATAATGCAAGGAAAATATATACTTACTAGCCGTTACCCACCCGCTTCGCTAGGTATTTCATGTGATGTTTTATAATATATATATATATATAATTATTGATATCCAAGTTCTAGCATTAAGAATTCGATTGTATTGAAAAATATACTTATACCTTTAACTGTCGCCTCTTGATAAAAAAAAAAAAGGTAGAACTCATTTAATTTTTAATTTCAATAAAATTCAATTATAGAATTATGTTTGCACTTTCGTAACACTTTAAAGAAGTGGATTTTCGCTAAACCAATTTTTGTGTGTGGTGGATCTCTACTCCGTAAAATAAACACGCAAGCCAAATTTCAAGTCTAAATTTAACAGGGAAAAAACGAAATTATTACTATCAATACCCCTGTAATCCCGTTTTGAGAGTGGTTTTCCAAACTAACCTCTCTTAGCGGATTTCAATTCAACAAAAGAAAAATGCAAACCAAATTTCATTATTATAGTCGTTGTAGTTCGAAAAAAGGAATTTTTTTATCAGTACGCCCCAGTAACCCTCTGTTCCCCCACAGGAGTTGATTTCCGTAAAATATTGGATACCTATTCAACAAAAGAAACATGCTTAAAAAATTTCAAGTATGTGCGTCAAACAATTCAAAAACAGGAAATTTTTCTATAACTCCTCTTGACCCATCGCAACCCTCCTTGGGGGTGATTTTCGTTTTAATCTTTGTAAGAGGAACTCTATTCCATGAAAGGAATATGCATGCCAATTTTCAAGCAGGTAGATCTAATAGTTTAAAAATGGAAATATTTTTCGATTACACCCCTTAATCCCCACAACGCCACTTTCCCAAAATCCATCTTGTAGCTGATCTCTACTCTACGAAAGGAATATGCTTACCAAATTTCAAGACTGTACGTCTAATAGTTTAAAAATTGGGGATAATTATCTATAACGCCCCTTGAGCCCCCAACGCCACTTGGGGGTCGGTTTTCACAAAACCCATTTTGTAGGGGAACTGTACTCTATGAAAGGAATCTGCTTACCAAATTTGAAGACTGTGCGTCTAATAGATTAAAAATAGAAAAATATTACCTATAACGATACAAGAGAAATCTATTCCACACACACATCTAATTGTTCTTATGTATGTTTTAACACCCAACAGTGTTTAAATAGTTTCTAACTTAGTTAACATATAAAATCACAGAATAGCAATAGAGGGTTTTCACGCAAACAAATAAATCCATTTTCAATTATTTCTTATGGGAAAATTCACTTAATATACGTTCCAGAATGTAGAACAAATTAAAAACGTAAATCGAGATATCAGTGTATGATATAGCACTAGAAAAACAACTACACATAGGATGATGGTCAGAAGATGAAACCAACATCCGAGTAAATATCTCACACTCAGTACATTTCTATATCACATAATTTTAAGATTTTTTAACTCTGTCATACGAGGGTTGGAACTTTAATAGTGGCAACACAGTTGTAAAAACGCTACACAACAAAACCAAAGAATGTCGTGTATACCACATGTGAGCTACATACCTACCTTACTCCTTCTCAGCAAAAAGACTCGTCCTTTCTTCGTCACGCGCATTCGGAGTGACTGATCTTTGTATCAGCTTGCGGTCTAAAGTAAGTTTTATCAGGATGTTTTCAAAACAAGAACAACGAAGTTGGATAAAAATTGAATGTACCAGAGGTCATACAGCATGACAATGTTATCTAGGCTCCAAGAGGCTTGCGGGCTTGAATCTGCATTGCCTTACAGTAAGATGGGTAAAGCCTTCAATGAAGGACGCCAAAATGTGGCAGACATGCATCAGTCAGGTCGTCCTGGTGTCAGCAAAGTAGGAGTACATGCTGTTGCCGCACTGCTGTACTATGTTCAGTGATCACCCCCCCCCGATCTAAGTCTTGCGACTTAATTCCTAAGATGAAGGAATTACTTCATGGTATTCGGCTTCAAACATGTTTCGGAGGTTCTTGCGGAAGTAGACCGGTCCATTCTAACTATCAACAGAACAGGACACTGCTTACAGGTGTCCTGCGACTTCCTCATCGTTGGGAACGGGTTATATACACATACTGGAGACTATATTGAAGCTCTGTAAAACATAGCGACATTACTCACTTTTGTGTTCCATGTAAATAAATTCTTGCCACTATTAAAGTTCCAACCCTCGTATTTAGCATACTCCACCAGTTACACAGAGAAATTTAAATGGTATTAAATTGATATTTGGCGAAGTTGAATAAACTTTATTAAACTTATGAAAAATGTGATCTAAATAAAAGTTCGTAAATTTATGAAGGAAAGGTGGATGAAGCAACAGAGAAAAGGATCAAAAATAAAGAAATATAACTCGAGGATTCTTGGAGAGGACATATAATCTGTGTTTACAGATACCAAATCCATGGAAGAAAGGGAAGATTATTGAATCGCTAAACTTGTAACTCGTCCATACTAAGAAAGCAAGCCCCGAGGAATTGTAAAGTTGTAAATTTTCCGAACAACTCCAAATTATGATAGCATTAAAATAACACCTTACGGATATTAAAAGATTAAACCTGCTGTTAATCTTGCAGACCTTAAGGTTACAGCGTGTAAATAAAAAATTAAAAAAACGTGTGTAACTATTTAGTTTAGTTTGCTTGTGTGGACGTCGAATGAATAAAATAATAAGAAAAATACATAACGATGTGTAGTGTTTCTTTTATAAATCAACGAGTTGTTTATATCAGGCATTTCTTTTCACTTGTTCAAATATATTGTATTATTTCTCATAACTACAATTACCAAATAACAAAGCACTTAAATGAGTGAAATTAACGTCGCACTGTTCAGCTACACGATGGATTTGGCGATGACCTCATAATTTTGAACCACGGTCAAATGACGAGTACGATACTTGAGCTGGCATCCCCTTCTCCTAACTACCACACCAAAGGGAGGACATTTGAGCTCTCGACAGATTTAGCGTGCATCGCTCCCCTACACGGCGGTAGCCAAGTGGTTTAGGCATCGGATCGTGGCTAGCGAGTCATGAGTTCGATCCAGTAACACTAAAGACCCACCGTGTAGGGGAAGATGCACGTTAAATCTGTCGAGAGCTCAAACGTCCTCCGTTGGTGTGGTGTGGTAGTTAGGAGAGGGGGTGCCAGTCAGGTGTCGTCCGCGTCAATTGACCATGGTTCAAAATTACGTGGACCGTCCCAAAAGGCCCACGTGTAGCTGAACAGGTGGGACGTTAATATTCACTCACTCTCATACGATGGGTCTTCAGCGGCACTAGGCTCAAACTCATGACACGCCAGCCACGAGTTCGTTACCTTAGCCACTAGGCTACCGCAACCATAAAGCACCAGAGAAAACATAGTAATATTTATTACAAGACACAATAAAGTAAAATAGGTAATATAAGAATACAGAGCCACAAACGTTTCAATGGAGCCAATTATTTTGACAGTTTTTTTTAAAAAAACGTTCCCGATTATGTAGTCCCATTCGCATACGTTCTATTTTAACATTCTATATTAAAAAATCCAACTAAGTTATAATTAAATTCGACAAACACCAATTTCAAAGTAGGAAAATATGTTACACTTATTGTGAAAGAGCAAATTTAAATAAATTACAGATTAAGAAAACTAAAAAAAAAACTTTTAGTTAATCGAAATAAGTTATAATTTAATCTTTTAGTAGTCGCCAAATCTGGCATTAGTCACCAAATGTGAAAAAGGGATCTGAAATTAGTCGTTAGATGCGGGAGGGGATCTGAGAATGGGAAATCGTTAATCCTGATGATCCTGATCAGGACAATGGAACAAAACTATTTTATTGTATTGTCATCTGTCCTGGATAAATGAGAAAAATTTCTAATTGATCTGACCTCTTAAAGTGAGTAAAAAGGGAGGGTAAAGATTCCGTTACATACAAGCGAAGCTTTATAAAAGGGTGTTAAAAAAAAGGAATATCATTTTCTTAAAATATCAAATATGAAGGCTGTAAATTAAATAGTGGCAACGTAACCCAAACACTTGCAAAAGAGCGGGAATGCGCAGATAGGAAACGGGAGTGGTAAGGTGGCGCTGTTGTCGGTGTAGATTGCAGAAAACGGTCGATTTAGTTAGAAGGGAGGTTGCTGTGTAGCATTTAAGTAAAAAGTTTAATTTCCATCTCTCTAAAGCAGGGGTGGCCAACCTTTTAGAGAAGAGTGACACTATTAGATAAAAAATAATTATGTGTGCTAATTCCAACTTTTCCAACGAACAAATATGGAAAAGTGAAAAATGTTCCTAATAGGCTTATTATGGGATTTTTAAGCGAATTGCACATTTTTAATGCAAGTCGATGTAGTCGAGATTTAAAAATATTATAAATAAGACGAAAGTACGAACTTAGGTTTTATTGTTAATAAACCTTTTACAAGTTCAACCAGTTAGGTTATGTATGAAATAAAAATGAGTAACTTGAATAATTTGTTACTAAAGCCACCTGTCTGATAATGTATATAGAGGCTCAAGAATTCTCCGTGGCAAAGGGCTAGATGTATGGTTGTCGTTAGCCGTATCTTTGAGCACCATGCAAGTGACAACACCCACCCCTTCTCCAGGATTCGAACCCGGCCCTACAACACCGCAGTCAGCATCGCTAACCTCTATATCGGTTGGGTTTAATTCAAAATTTAATTCAAATAATTATTAAACACTCAGTTCTTATTAAGTAGGTTTTTGAATAACTACTTTGTTTACAAAATCGTCTATATTAGAATTAGCTCCTGCAGATGCTAACAAAATTAGGTTATTGTGGGTACAAATCAGCTAGTTTTGAGTGTATATTTATTTTATTATGTCTTTAGCAGAAAATTTTTATTTATTGTTATATTTTCAATTTTAAAAAAATCAGTAATTCTTTGAGTGCCACTGTTACAACTCCACCAAGCCAACCCTGCCCTAAGCATGCTTTCAAAGAGTGATCAGCGGTCGGGCTTAAAATCGAGGTTTCCATTTTAAAAAATGCAACAGAAAGTTATCGAGATTACTGGAAGCCTGTGGAGAAGAAAATGCATTACAGAGGAGATTGCACGATGGGTTAAGGTGCTTCGTTCGAGTCGAAATGAGACTGCGAATTTGCACAACGGTCCTCCAATCCTCAAGATCGAATTACTTCCTGAGAGGTCTGCTTTCTATAGATCTTCGATGTACCGTGCGGGAATTATCCTTACACAGGTTGGTCTAAGTCATCAAACGGTGTGGCACATATAAAAAAATGTCTGCACATGAGAAAAATTACTGTCCTCTGGATTCCATATCAACTCACCGAAGTACAGAAATGGCACCAGTATGCATTGGCTGACCACACCTGGAAAAATGAAGGAGACACATTTCTGTAGCGCATTGTCACCATTGATGAGACGTGGACACGAGCCTACGAGTCTGAATGATTTCATCGAGGTTCACCACATCCATAAAAATTTCTACTAGAACCCAGTCGGGTGAAGGTCATGCTTATTGTGGCACACGACTAGGAGGACGTGATTCTTACGCATACTGTGCCTGCAGGACACACTGTTAACGCAGACTACTGTTGTCGATTTCTACAGAACCGTTTACTTCAGGCTATGTGGCGCAAAGTCCACATTTATTGCAAAACAATCTCCCCATCGTCTTATATGACAAAGTCAATGTCATGTCGCAAACAATGTAACTCTCTTATTGCGACGGTGGTAATGGGAAATCTTGGAACACCCTCCATACTTACCTAATATGAGTCCTTGTGACTTCGATCTGTTTCTGAAGTTCAAGAAACCTCTCCGAGGCAGATGATTTTATGAAATTTCATTTGTACCTCACGCAGTAGGGTGGTCAGTCATTGACATCAACATTCAACACCTTGCCAATCGTCTCCGACGGATTCCGACATTTGGCAAAAAGTTATAAACTTTGCTGGTGATTACGTAGAAGGAATGTAATGTTTATTTAAAATTTGTTTATGTACAATGTTGCCATTACTTAATTTACAACCCTCGTATATACATACAAGTTGATTCTAGTATAAAAACAAACTTTTACAAAGCGATTAAGATAAAATATCACTTATAAATTGTGAGGTTTTGATAAAATACATAATGCAGTCTTTATTTTAACTTAAGGTATCCGACTACCCTAAAATTGTGAATTTTACCAAAAATTGACAAATTTATTTTATTATTTTACTTTATAGGCCATTTTATTAGCTTTATAAAAATACCAAGTTTATTATTTTCCGTTTACTAGAACAAAAACTACAGGTGTTTTTGTAAAAGCAGATGCCATTACTTTAAGCAAGTTTTCATACTTTAAAACGCGTTTTATTCAAAATGTGGTTTTTTTTTCATACACACAGCGATTGCTAAAAAAGTTTTGAAAGTAATTTGCTGAAATTTTTTGTGTATGTTCTGTATAATAATAGAAGTATTTTAACCTTCAGATTCATCCATCACTGTTTTATTACAAAATTTACAGCCCCTTATGGGAATATAATCACTGTTTTTTTTAAGCAATTTCGTATAATAAAAAATATAAAATGCTCTAGTTTTTGTAACAATTAAAATATCTATCCTGAAAGTCATTTCAAACATGAATAACACATCAATACATTAGAACTGAAAAAATAAATATCTGTTCATAAACGTTTGGTACAGAACGGGCCGCGTTTATCTTATTTCTTGTCAATTTTTAACCATTTTTTCGCATTTTAGTAATTTCTTTTTCTATTCTTAATTTTAGCATATTTCTCTTAAAATGTACTAAGCACAAATCCGAAAACAACAACAACAAAAAAAAATCTCCATATATCTGTATTTTTTTAAAAAAAGAAAGTTATCGCAAGTAGTCGGAGACCTTAACGTGATATATAAACTGTAATATTTCTTTCCTCTTTTAACAGGCGACTAAACTCTGCTTTAGAATTAATAATATATTTCATTTGTATATATATTCACTATAACATATGTCATAGAAGTATTAGTTATTTATATTCTAAAGATATAGACTTATAACATGTAAAACAACGTAGCAAAGAGTTCTATCCAAAGGAGTGTAAACCGGTAGATGCGATGTATTGTATTGAAAACAAAATACTAAGAGTAGCCATATTAATTAAATGTTTTATTCATGAAATATGAGTATAAACACATAAATCAAAGGATTTCAATGGATTTGTAAGAGCTATGGAATCCCAACAGTGAAAACCATGAGCACCGGAATCGGCTTCATTCATACTGAAAGTCGGGGATTTATCCTTTGACTCCAACTAAAATCATCATTCAGAATTATGTGGATTGATGATGTTAAATATTTAACTATAAGTTTCAAATTTTTCATGCGAATTTCATAGTTACTCAGGAGGCATTATCAAATTTGAAGTTAGTTTAAAATTACCGAGGTTGGTTCACTATCTTTTTAACACCCTTTTATAAGCTTCACTTGTATGTAACGGAATCTTTGAACTCAATTTTTACCCACTTTAAAGGTCAATTAATTCGAAATTTTGCTCACTAGTCCAGGATCGTAGGCAATACAATTTAATAGTTTTGTTCCATTGTCCTGATCAGGATTAACGATTTCCCATTTTCAGGTCCCATCCACATCTGGCGACTCATTTCAGATCCCATTTCCAGATTTGGCGACTAAAAGATTAAGTTACAACTTAGTTCTATTAACTATAAGGGTGTCTTTTTAGTTTTTCTAATATATAATTTATCATCCTTGAAGATCACAATTATTTACGTTAATGAAAAATAATGGAACTTCAACTAGAAGTTCACAGAGATATCCTTAATGTCAGTAGGGTAATCCCTCCTAAAAATTCTTTTCTCTTGGCGTGCAGAATAAACACATTTTATGTTTTCCTATTACTCTAACATTCTTATTTTATTTGTTTTCCTCGGCATCACATGTCACACGCTCGGCTTGTTTTGTATCCACATGATCGGTTTCGATAGAGTTGAAGATTAGAATTGTTACCAGAAAAATTATTTAAAACATCCTTCATATTCATAGCCAAGATTTTTTTGACAAATTAAGCAAAATAATCTGCAAGGAACTTTTTCACACAATGTGGATTTAGTGCTCGGATGGCCATGGAACATTGTAAAGTAGTTAGCTTTCACGCTACATTACATGCTTTTCTTAGTCATATTTTGAATGATTATTTTTATGTAGATGATTTATCTTAAGTAACTCAGAGCAATAGATATTTAATGACAAGCTGTTTTGATATGAGTATATTATTCGAACCACCAACCAGTGGGACCACAGCTACGCCGTGCACGCGCAAGACGACTGGGACGAAAATGTGAATCTCAGTTCATTGTTAGTTACTTGAGGGAGTAAGAATCACTGCAGATTTTGATAAATATAGTATCAGAGAAATTCAATTTTTTTTTAATTTTTGAATTTGGAGGGGGGGGGGGGAGGTACGTGCATTTGTAAGAAAAACTGGTTTATACCACATGACAATGTTATGGTCACACCGCATGTATAAGCACAAGGGGGAAACAAAACAGTTAAAGAAAACTACTTAATGACGCAAACAATACACATTTTCCAATTCATCATAAAAAATATATTAATTTTCAGAAGTTAAAATGTATTTTATTGGTAATTTGAAAAATATAAAGCAGTTAAGGAAGTGTCAAAGCTAAATTGTGGAGGAAAATTCAGATTTTTTTATTTTTCCTTTGATGAAATATCTCGCGTAACTCGCACTTATCATATAGCGTTCGGGTTAATTTCACAAAATATTTATATATATATATTCAATAATATTTTTTCCCAAATCATTGCACAAACTAGACATTCGATTTTCGGTTTCCAATTTTGAATCATGCTTAAATAAAGAGAAAGACGCTTAAGCAAACTTATTTCCATACCTAGGATAAGGGTGAAAATTTTTGAAGCGTAATTGTATACACCGATATAGAAACACAGCATATACATTATTCTTTACAATATCTCATAGAAAGAAGTAAGAAATCGCAAAATCCACCAGTCGAGAAACGAATTTTCAACTAATTGAATAATTCTGACTCTTCTTCTGACCTAGAATGTAGCTGCAGTATCTCTGGTGAATAAGCCCAAGACTCGTGGCTGGTGTGTCATGAGTTCGAACCTCATTACCGCTGAAAATCCGTATTGTATAGGGGTCCGATGCGCGTTAAATCTGTTGAGGCTCAAACGTTCTCTTTTTTTAGTGTCGTGCGGAAAGTTAGGAGAGAGGGATGCCAGCTTAGGTGTCATCTTTGTCACTTGACCATGGTTCAAAATTACAAGGTCCTTCTCGCCAATAGACCTCTTCGTATTGCTTTAAGAGGTGACGTAAATAATTTCTCACTCTCTCTGACCTAGAATTGTTCCGAAAAAAAGAAACTTTCAACAAAGTCACTGAACTCTCTCTTTTTACTTTAAAAAAAAAATAATTTACAATAATGAAATGTAAGAAAATGGAAAAACAGAAAGAAAATATTTTCTCCGCCTGCTCGATGAGCAAATTTATTTTATTCATAATGAATAATTTTAAAAACCATTTTAATATTAAAGTTACTTATCTAATAAATGGAAAAGGGTTTCTTTTACACCTTTTTATGAGGGGGGGGGGCTCGTTTAATAGTCTTATGTGCAAATAACTAAAACCAGTTCTTTATCTCAGGCTTATTGAAAATGGTAGAAAGTTGAGTGAGTGAGTGAATATTAACGTCGTCCTATTCAGCTATACATTTGAGGGCTTTTGGTAACGGAACACCTAAGTTTGAAAAATGGTCCACTGACGAGGAGACATCGAGATGGTACCCCTCTCCTAACTTCCACACCCCACCAACGAGAGGACGTTTGAGCCTTAGACAAATTTAACGTACATCGCCCCCCTCCCCTACACGGCGGTCTTCAGCGGTACAAGGCTCAACACATGACACGCCGGCCACGAGTCCGTTTCCTTGACCACTAGGCTAACCGCAGCGGTAGAAAAGTCGCATTAATGAAATGCTATGTGATTGTATGGAGCCAAATTTTTTCTTGTGGGGATTGATTTTTATAAAAATTAAGAAATTCCAAAGAATATTTGAAAAAATTATCTCAGATGATGATAATCTGTAAAAGTCATATGAAGAAAAAAAAAGATATTGCAATTTTATGATGATGCATACATAATTGATTAAAATCTCAAGTTTCTTTAGTTAAGATAATTTTTATATTCTGTTATTTTAATGAAATATATTGCAAATGCAAAAATAAAGCCTTGAGTTTAACTAAATTTATAAGAATTTTAAAAGTTATCGATCAGTTATATTTGGTAGCAATTTTCGAGACATATTTACAACTGTTGAAGTTTATATGAGGCAAGTTGTTTATTGATTACCATAGAACAGACAGCAGGAGAAAGAAGTTATTCTTCAAGCCTAATGAGAGTTTCAACAGCTGGTAGACAAACTCGATTTAATCTACAAGGAAACTTTAGTATGAGCAGATGCATATGCATTTGAGTAATCTAAGGAAACAGCTGAAATTATAATTGAAGTTTTTAAGGAGTTTCACACATATGATGGGTTCAAAAAACCAAAAAAAAAAAAAAAAAATTACTTCATAAATTGTTTCTTAAGATTCCAGAATACAGTGTGGTAAAGTGATTTTTTTTAAAATTGAAAGTCATTATAAGAAGCAGGTGTTAGAAGAGCAAGCTATTTGTTGCGCTATGTTAAGATTTTCATTGTTTTAATCGGTGAGTGAGTGAAAATTAACGTCCCACTGTTCAGCTACACGAGGTCTTTTGGGGACGGTCCGCGTAATTTTGAACCATGGTCAAGTGACGCGGACGACACCTGAGTTGGCACCCTTCTCCTAACTACCACACCACTCCAACGGGAGAACGTTTGAGCTCTCGACAGATTTAACGTGCATCGCTCCCCTACATGGCGGGTCTTCAGTGGTGGACTGGGATTGAACTCATGAAATTCTAGCCACGATCCAATGCCTAGACCACTCAGCTACCACGGCCGACTTGTTTTAATCGGACTTGAAACTTTAAACGCTTTTTTTTCTCAAAACAGTGTTTTTCAAACTTTTCTCCGTCATATCTCAAGAACGGTTTAACGGAATGTCCTCATATTTATAAGGTAGACTCAGCACATATATACGCACAAAAGACTACGATCATTCCAAAAAATTCAAATATTTCTATTTTTTGTAACAAAAACATAAAAAAAAAACATGAAATTCGAAACTTTTTCTTCAGAGGTGTACCAAAAATCCAATTTTTGATATTTGCAATTGAGTATAGCCCATTCTGTGCATTTAAGCTTATAGATTAAAACGCCGTTATATATATATTTTTTTACTTCAGATAAACCAATCATTCGGAATCGTTGAGAAAGTGAGCGTCCATTTTTTCGAGGCGGGTGTGTTCAGAGCTCTGTAACTCACGTTCAATTGATAATTATGGCTAAGAATTTATCTACATACTCTTAAAATACATTTAAATAGACGATAAAAAAAACTTAGAGTTCTATTATTTTTACTTGGCATCAAAACAAAAAAAAAATTCCCCAAAGATGCTTAAAAAACAGGCCATAAATGGTGAACACCCTTAAGATTTCTAATAGAAACCTAAATTACTAGAAAACTTTGCTTAATTTTTAGGAACACACTTGTGTTTAACAATTTATTCTTAAAAATTTTCTTAAGTGAATAATGAAAACGTTACAAAATATTAATTTTCTTTAACGAAACACAAATTTAAAAGCAGTGGAACATCTAAGTGAATAACACTTTTTGGAGATCTCTTTTACTTATAT
>BMAO01003731.1:0-18501 GCA_019973975.1 Trichonephila clavata | reverse complement strand
CATGCATCAGTTAATCAATTAACCAGTATTGGAATGTAAATGGAGTTTCTTGAGATCAACTGGGCATGCATATAAATTATTGCATATAAATTATTGGCATATAATAATCATGCATATAAATTATTAATAATCATGCATATAAATTATTGGCATACTGACGACACTTTTTGTTCTATGACAACTGCTTGCTTATCAAGTGCTTTTCTGAATTGAATATGACCATAAAGCAATTGCTATAGGTACAGATTTTTACTATAAAATTAGTAGAAATACTTTTGAGGTCTTTGCAATTGCAATATTTATTTTTCAAATTTGCTTTTAGTTTTTATGTGCATGCAAAAAGCTAAACTGCAACAATCAAGTAGTCATGGTTGGTATTGTTGAGTCAAGTTGGTGCCACTGAAAATGTTTCCTATAGGGGCTGATGCACATTAATTCACAGTCTTCATGTTGGAATGGTGTGAAAATTTAGAGTGGAGTGCCATTTTCGAAGGCATCCTTGTCACTTAATCAATCCATTGTCTATAAATCCTTGCTTTAATTTTTAATGTGATGTAATAAAAAATCAAGTCAAAATTTTCCATTGAAATTTATTAATAGTCTGATGTCATTAGCATAAATTATTAGTACAATCTCAGAAACTTCATTCAATGTATTTATATAGGAAGTTTGATAAAATACTAAATTTTCCTTTAAAAATTATTTTTAAAAAATTGACGGAAATTTTTAAAATTGTTTCTCTTTTATTGTTTCCTTATCTTTTTTTAGGGGATTATTTTCTATTTTTCAAATAAATAGAGATTGGTTTAAAAAACTTTTTAAAGTTCTGTTGATTATAATGAGGTGCATTATATTGAATCATATTAGATAAAACAATCGGGCTCTTATTTAGTTATGAAGGCATTAAAATAACATTCAGTTAAGATCTGAAAAGTGGGTCAAAAATTGAATTTGTTTTATTCATAAATTAAAATTATATTAAAGAAATATCTGAGAAAGAAGGTGTTAAAATATGAGTTTTTCTGTTGTATAGACAAATATATATTACGTAGATCGAGGTTCGAGGATTTTATGCAAATCAGACGTAAACAACAAGACAGTTCTTAAGAGCAATGAGGATTTATTGTCGGAAATTAATCCTTGAAATACAGGATTCAACAGCAAAATTCACAGAGTGAATAACAGAAGGATTTGACACCTTCAACAGCACTCAGACAATACGCAGTGTCTAAAATACACAATGTAAATGACTATTCACAAGCACAAGCCGAGCTGATCGCTAATCAAAACAATGCTCACTACTCGCTGGTTGAAATCAGACCGACCGTTGCGGCGAGTTCTCCCTATTAATAGCGGAGGCCGAAATTTCTGGAAAGATGCGCTCGCGCCACAGATCGTGAAATTAGTGGATTTCTCTACTAATTTCTAGAAGAACCCAGAGGGTCCCGAACTCGCCAAATTGGTTGCCAAAAATGATGCCAACTTGGCTCTATCGCCAATATTTTGCCAAGTTCCCATTGAATCGCCATTATAACGTAAGGGACGGCGTTGCTTGTGAATATTACAATTTTATCATGAAATAAATATAGGCATAGAGTAATATAAAGGCATTGCACATCTAAATACAAATTATTTGCATTATTTTATATAAAATTTGTAACAATATGTTAATACACTATGAAAAATTACTTAAGTCAGTCTATAGTTATTGGTTAATGAAAACTCAGTGTGCTCTATAAAACCTAGGTCTTTAATGAACGATTGCATTGATCATTTGTTATGAATGCCTCACAAGCTTGACAAAAGACAGTAACTTTTCATCTATCAATTCAATTGCTATACTTGGAAAGTGATTGGTCATTTGCTGAGATCGATAAATATAATATTTTAAAATATTCTATCGAAATGTTCTCTTAGTGTTTAAATGTCTCTTAAAATTTTGTAATTTGCAGTGGATTTATAAGAAATATTTCTGTAAGCTTATTGATATTAAAAATTCAGTGAATGTAGATTTCTTTCTGCCATGGTATAATATTTATAAGAAAGCAAAAATTAAAAAGTTTTCCCCCTTATATGAAAATATAAACTAGTTCTTTTCAGGAAAATCTCAAAATTGACTATTCCAAAGTATGAAGATTGTTTTAGGTTATTTAGTATGGATTTTTCTTTGGGATTAATTTTCGATATTAAATGTCCGATGAATGTGTTTTACCCTAAATTACGAATTACTGTTCAAAATAAATTTATTTTTGAGACTGGTCGTTTTTTTCTCAGCGTGAATTAGTGAATTTTTGAACCTGTTAATGTTTTGACAAGCAATAATTCTGGTCATGAATATAAAGAAACTTTACAGTTATTGTTTTCCAAACTTGAATTGCAAATAATAAACAAGTATTTCAAATATATTTGCTGTTAAAAAATTTTTAAAATTAATTATCAGAGTTTGTTTAGTTGTCAATATTTAGTAGGATATTTTGTTAGCGCTTGATTTTTAATAACATTTCCATTAAGAAACTTAAGTTTCTGATTTGCATATTGCTACTTTTCTTTTATTGGGAAACTTTTACTGGTGTAATATTTTTATTTTTCATTAGAATGGAAGATTTTTCCATGCAAACCAATTAAAATTGATATGAGGCTTTACCTAAATTACACTTAAAAATAAAATTTTAAAAAAATTAAATTTTGAATTGACTTTATTTGTTATTTATTTTTTGGGCTTGCAGAATGTATAATTAATTGGTTTAACATATTTGGTTTGTATTCAGCTTTTTTTTTGTATTTGTTTTTTATCAAAACAGCTATTTAGTCTAATAGTTGTGAGGTTTTCCTCGTAAGGCAGTTAGTTAAACTATCTGAAATTCTGGATAAATTAAAAGAATCATCCCAAAGTCCTGAACATGCTAACAATTTTATTTTATTTTTTGGCTGTTGAAAGTCTACATTTATCTTTCTGAACTTATTAGCTTCAAACTTAAAATTGTACTATTTTTAGTTTTCATTAATGATTGAAGTGTTTCAGAAAATGTTTTAGGGAAGTTAAATATTTACAGCAATAATATTCTAAGAACACAATGTTGCTTTGATGAATAAAAAGGTTCCAGAATTGCATATATTCGGTAGAGTCAAAAGCATTTCTAAATTGCTAACTCGCCAGAATTTGTATTTGATCTGCCAGATGTAATAGTGGCTTGAACTGAGCCAGATCATTTCTTATAAAATACTACAAGAAAATACTTAGCCTAAGGTTGCTGATTTCTGTGATAGCTAATTGTCGAGTCTGTGAATATCCAATTATGCAAACAAACAAAATTTAAAAAATGAAGTTATATCCTAATCATTCTTTTTCTCCCAAACTATCCTTTATATTCCTGTAAGTTATGACTTACCTGATTCGTAATTGTCTTTGAAAAAATAATTTTTGAATGCGTGTTTTGTGAAAAAAATACCCTGAATTTTTAATGTCTCGGATAACTTATTGGACCTTTTGGGAAGTTTTTTTTTGTTTTGATTTTATAGATTTTTAGTTAAATAATGCTTCTGGTTGCAGTTGGAAGTTGGTGTTGATAAAATTGACACCATTTACAGTTGCAAACTCATTAAAAAGCCCTCCACAACAAATTGAGTCAAGTCATTTTGGTTTAAAAATGCATCTTAAAAGATAAAATTTGATCTGTTTTACATGCAATATTTTGAGTATAAATATTTTGTTTCCTCCCTTGTTCTTAATACTTTTCTAATATGTAAATTTTATTTTAGGCCTATTCGGATAAGATGTTTGAAGTAGTATCACATGAGTATATTTTACTTCAGACATTAGGTAAATATTCTTTCTTTCTTATTAAATATTATATATATTGGTCACTTCATCTGATGTATAACTATGGAAGGTTATTTAATTTACTCACTTCTACCAAATATTCTAATCTCTTAACTGCATTATTGTTCTATAATTATTAACACCAATATAATAATGTGCTGTACATTGATTTTTTCCCTGAAAAAAAGATGATCTGGACTATTAATATAGTATTGATATGTTTGCTAGTGAACCTCTTCAGTTATAAAAGGAAAAAAGGTGCATAATTGAAGCGTTGGGCAGAAATTGTTGATTGAACATATAAAGAAAACAAATTCCATCTACATTAACTCAATGTGATTTTTAGTTCAGACTAGTTATGTGGCAGAGTTTCATAAATGCCATTTTTTTATGTGCATATCATGGACAAAACTATCTTATTAGAAATCCGTATTATTGAAATTTCCTACATCATTTTGTACTAAGACATTTTTAGGATTAATTTTAAAAAAAAAAAGTAGAAGTTACTTATTTATAATGTGTTTGAAACACTTAAGAGTTTAGAAATAATCAGAAAATAAGAAAAATTTTATAGAAGTTGTAAAATTGAAATATTTTTCTTAAAAAAAATTATTGTTTTCGTTACAAAGTTAAAACCAAAATATTTGATTTTATGTATAAAAATGTATTAAATTGAGTACTGGAGTTAAATTGTATGCTGAAAAAAAATCACCACTATTCTTAGCAGTTAAATGTTAGCCATCCTAGCTTGCTCACAAAGCTATCACAACAGTTTTCACATCTCCTTCCCCCTAAGTACTTATTAAACCTGTCATGAAAACGTTTAGCTGCATTTCTATGAATATTGTGGAGAGAATACTTGTAATTTAAAAAATGCAAAGCAAATGTTTGATGCTTTTCATTGTAATATGGTGTGTGATGTAAGATATCAATTTCATTATATGACATTCTGAAATGTAACTATTGTATATTTTCTTGTGTAGCTGCGATTTTTCAGACTTAAAAGTAATGCAATTGGTTGATTTATTGATGGATCTGCCAATATAATTTAGGAAAAACTATTTTGTTTGCCATATGCAAGTGCTTTCAATCTTTTAAAGTTTTTTTGATGTTTGAATGAAACTTTTACTAAAAAGTCATAAAAAAACAATATTGAGTCCCTTTGGGGTCTGAATGTATATGATCATGCAGAGTGAGTTTTTCTTTCCGAGGGCATAGTGAATATGCATTTACAAATTTCTCTTTCTAAATTATTAAAAATGTACAGTGTATAGTTTGCAAAAATATTATACTATATATTACAAATAAATGAAAAAAAAAGTATTAGCTTTAGATATATCACAAAAAAATTATTGTTGTTGGCATGTGGTGTTTTTTACTGTATATCAAATTGATAGGAAAATATCCCCATCCACTTAGTGTCATTTTCTCCTTCATGGTGACAAGTTTGAAAATTAAAGTTATGGATTTAGAATTTTGAAGAAATGCACTTTTGCTTTATACATGAATCTGCTTATATTCGGAAATGTACTGTATAATTTTACAAAGGTTTAAGGAAATAGATATATGCTGGTCGTATAGAAAATTGATTTGATATCATGTCTTTCTAATATAATTTTTTTCTTCTTTCCATACATAAGGGGTTGAGTACTAAATCTTAGTAAATATTGAAAACTTGTTAACGAATGCTTATTTTTTCCAGGCTTTCGATTAGCTATTGAGCACCCACACACATATGTAGTTAAAGTTTGTCAACTTGTTAAAGGTAGGTAGTAGAGAAGTCTGTCACATTTTAACTTCCTGTGCGTATGTATGTGGTAATAGTGATATTATATTATACCCAAATTATATTATCAAAGAGTGTGTGTGATGCTTGTAAATACATTAAATGTTATCTCATTTAAAATTCTAAAAATTTCTAAGTTGCAAAGTATATTTAAGCTTGACAAAAGCTGTATAGTTAATTCAATTTTTAATATTAAAAGTTTACTTCTATTTCAGAGTAACAAAGATATTTTGTAACAGTTATTGCTGTGATAAAAAAAAATACCCAGAATGCTATCATAAAACTAACTATCAATTCATTGGTCAAAATTTATTACATCTTAAACTCTTGACTTCAGTGTACCTAAATTGACCCCCCCCCCAATCGCTTAAATGTGCATCTCAACCATGGAAATAAGAGACATTGCCATATCAGGTAAATACAGAATTTGTGAAATATTTGTTGAATGGTTTATGAGGAATTCTTAAATGATAATGGTGGGGTGAAAAAAAGCGTTGTGTACTGCAGAAACCATGAGTTACCTTGCCTCAATTTAGGTCATATTTGACTAATTATATCACACAAGTTATGGAAAACATTCAAATCTTCATGGACAGTCTAACCAGTTGATATAAAGTTGTATTTCACAATAGCATAACGTTTGAAAAAGTCAATATTCCCTTGATTTCTTAGCAAAAATCCTATATTGCTTTTGAAAACAGTTGTCCTTAAAAGTTTTTTGTGACATTTCAGATGTGTTAAATCTTTCAAAATTAAATTGCAGAAACAAAATTTACTGCATGTTTGCCCAATTACAATTGCCAGTTAGAAAAATAAAGCTTTCCCCCTCATTAATAACATTTGTTTTCAGATGATAAATTGAAATAAAATTTTTTTTGCTGACGCATGATTGTTAGTCATAAAATTGTTGCAAGTTTTCTGACAATATCTATGAAATATGTATTGTAAAAGAAGCATTCCTGGTGTGTTTTTTTTATCATCATGGTTAATAAATACTAATGAAGCTCATGCTTCTGAGACTACTTTTAGTGTATAGTTATTTTTAAATTAATTTATTAATGGATTCTTTTTTATAATGGTAGATAGGACAGACACTTCTTAAGCATGGTAACATATACTCTTGAATTATCATACGGTTAAGAGTAATGAATTAGATATGAAATTTAAACTCAAAATTTGTGGAGTATAGAATATTGATGTGGGTATCTGTGTCTATTGTTTATATGTGTAGTTCATTTGGAATTGTTCTATTGAAAGGTCTTTATTTTGTAATTGGACCTCTTTTTGTATTAAGTTTCAGTAAACTTATTTGAGTTTAGATTTGTAGTTATTCTTAAAATTACTTTAATGATAAGTTATATAGATGTTAAAGAATTACAATCATTCAAACAAACTAAGAAAGCTATAAAATTTGAGAATCATTTCTTTATACTATTGTCCCTTCTCAACTAAAAATTTCTTCAATGTAATATTTGAATTATTTATTGTATCATTAACCCCCATGGATAAAATTCTCTTCAATTCCATTAAGTTTGTAGATATTAATAAAAGGCTAAAATATTATCTGCTTAGTAGAATATGTATATTGAACACCAAATCTTTACACCATTTTTGATCTTGTGTAAATGATAATTGAAATTCTTATCTTAATTTTTCTTTTTTATAAACTCACTAAATACCCAGTAAATTGTAGTTTTATTTTTTGTGTGGGTGGATAACTTTTAAGTTGCTTAAGTGCATATGGTCATAGGAGTCCATTCAGCATGTTGACTGCTCATCATGTGAGATGGTGTTGATAATGAATGCTGGCATAAAATTTTTCCAAAGATGACATATTACATATGTGAATTGATGGATAAAAGATGATTTTGAGTTTCATACTGATTTCTAAGTATTAAAACCACAATGTTTTTACTAGACAGTGCATGAGAGGCACTCTGGAGATAAAATTATTTTTCAAATTCTGCATAATGCAGAATTTGAGGCATGTTGTACACAAAAGAAAGTTTACTGTAAAGATATTTTCCAGAATGTTATTTGTGTTATCATTCTATCTAAGCAATTACTATAAAATTCTTTGCAGATATAGAAAGTATCTTTACATATTCCTTCAGAATAGCAACTTTCGCATCAGTTTCATTTTGTATATATATTTTTTATTATAGTTAGAGCACTTAATAGTGATTGTAGCAAGCACTCCCGATTATTTCTGAAAGAAAATTGTTTTATAGATGTTAAACCATTTTTCCAAATTATATTTCCTACCAAAGTGAAATCATACTACTGACATGTTGCCCCTTGTGCAATATGTTCACCTTTCTAAACATGGCCGCAGTAGCCTAGTGATTAAGGTAACAGACTTGTGACCGGCGTGTCACGAGTTTGGGCCTAGTATCACTGAAGATCTGCTGCATAGGGGATCGATGGACAATAAATATGTTGAGGCTCAAACATCCCTCTGTTGGTGTGGTGTGGAAGTTTAAAGAAAGGAGGTGTCAGCTCAGGTGTCATACTTCTCACTTGACCATGGTTCAAAATTACAAGATCTGTCATCAAAAGCTCTTGAGTAGCTGAATAGTGCGCGTTAATATTCACTCACTCAGCATTCTAAACATCAGGCGGGGGAGGAATAAATTATAGTAATCACTACCATTACTGAAATTATTCGAATACTCAAGTAACTCATCCAATAAATCTAATTTATTTTCTAAATGGGAAGATCTTATTAACTTAATCATAATTATAGTCTGTGCAACTCATGTTGCAAAGTGACTTCTTCAGTAAATATTAAAACAGTTTTAAAAAAACTATATACATTCACGACTGCTGTTAAACTTTCACTCTATTCTTTTACCGGTGCTCATACTAAGCATTGAGGCATAGTTCTTCTGATGCTTTTGTGGGAATGGCATCTGAAACATCATCCACATTGCATACCAGCTCTTAACTGTAATCTCATGCTCTTGTGCTAGATTAGCAGTCAATGTGTTGAAATATTCTAATGTATTTTTTATGAATATTTCTTAATGTTATAGTTTTTCAAATTGTTAATTTGTTGTGTACTGAATACTCAATGGGAAATTTTTTAATTTTCAGCAAGTAAAGACTTGGCTCAGACGTCATATATTATGGCAACAACGAGGTAACTAATAATTGTTAATGAAACTTTGTTTTTCTTCTAAGAATTGTTAACTAAATATATTGCTTATTTAGAATGTTGAAAGTTTGATCTTTGTAAGAATTTATTTTTCATTTATATTTCAGTTTACATATGACTACAATGTGCGTACAATATAAACCTACTGTTGTGGCATGTGTATGTATTCATTTAGCTTGTAAATGGTCCAATTATTTGGTAAGGAATTATTTAATTATTTCTTAAATATTCAGCATTAAAGTCTATATAATTTTGCAAATTGTCTAGATCAGGGGTCGGCAACCTACAGCATATGTGCCCCATGTGGTATGCAGTACTATTCTCAGTAATGCTCTGCACTACTCCACAAATTTGTCAATTTTTAAGCGGATGGAAGTTGATCAATTTTTAATGGATCTTATGTGACAAATGTCTTTAAAATTATGAACATTTATGGAATTGCAAAAAAATCTGAAAAATAACTCTGAAGACAAATTTACAGCTATTTTGCAAATTATTGAATGTCATTACTGGAGAGATTTAATTGTTTGAATAGAGAAAATTGCATGTGCTATGCACCAAAATATTTTGAGCCCCCAAAGAAATTGTTTAACAATTATATGCTCCAATTCATGTGAAATTAAAAGTCACAAATTATACCCCTCTGATTTTGCGATATGGAAATAGAATGGTGCAAGCACTAAATTTGCATTTAATGTTAAATGTTTATTTTAACTATCTTATTTTAATAAATATGTTTAAAAACACATAATATATGAACAATTTAATTTTTAAAATTTTTGTTGAAGAAATAGTTATATTTTATGCTGCTTATTTTTATGTTAGGAAATATTTTTTTAAATGATGCAAAATTAATTTATAATAAAACTTTAATCTTTATTATTGACTACTTATTCTCTAACTTTGTTTGTATTATCTTGTGAATTGAATAGTTTCAAAAATATCCTACTGTGTGGCATGCTGAATCATATTGATAGATTGGTTTGGCATGCCACAGCTAAAAGATTGTCAAGCCCTGGTCTAGATGGAAGTATGTCGATTATTTTTAATTTCAGGTTGCACAAAGAAGTGTTGAGTTAATGTTAATATATTAAAAAGGATAGTTAAACTGTTATATATAGCTTGTAAATTATATATAGCTAATGTTTCTATTTTTAAAGCTTATTTTAACAGAATTTTGTTAATGCATTTTATATACATTAAGATAAAAACTAGTCATCAATAGATTTCACTTTTAACTGAAGTTGAATGAAAAGTCTTTAAATATGTTTCTGGTTAAGGAAAAATTGATATATAGTCAGTCCCCATTTTAACGATGAACATTTTGTCGTTTAATTCAGCGTTATTCGTTATATAAGGGTCCAAAGAATTTATTAAATTTTTGCACTTACCTCTTGGGAATTCTGTAAGCAAATACACACACACACAAATCCAGTTAGGAATTATACATTCTTTACTCAACAGTTGAAAAATACTATTGGTGTATTATTGCTCCCCTGTTAATTGTAAATTTTAAGATTGTGATTAATAGAAGCTTGTCAACCTTTTTGATTTTTGACTTGAGAGCACTTTTTTGACTTTATGCAAAAAAGAAAATACATCATTAATCCTGCTACGAAAGGTGTGTTTTCTTTGTTGACAAACTATGTGAAGGATTAGAAAGTAATAGTTTTGATCAGTTTCATTATCAATTTCTGCATCAGAATTGCTAGTCATTGGCTCTGACAAATCAATTTCCACTACTTCATTTGCTCAGATAGGCAGTAAAACATCAATGTAACATAATCATTTAATATCTTAAGATGTCCCCTTCATTGGAAAATGGGATGAGATAAGAAAGGAATTTCCTGTTCTATTCAAAACTTGCATGATTCATTTGCACCCTTGCTGATCAAAAATTTCTGCATGCAAGAAAAGTTTTTCATTTCCATATGAAAACGATATTTTTTATTTGAAAAAAAGTCTAATTTTATAAAATACAAACTTATTGTGTTGTTCTTATTCTTAAGCTGTTAAAATTATTTGTTGATTCAGGGTTTTTATTCGTTAAATTGCGAAATTCATTAAATCAGGTCCAACTGTATTTAAATATTTCTGCAATCATCTTTTTGGTGTTAATTTTGAGGATTTTGATTTCTTTCCATGTAAAGGATTTCAAAATGTTAATTTTGAGTAGTTAAGAAAGAGTTCCTCACTTGTATTGTTTAGATTTAATAGGGATATAATACCCACCCCTAATCTAGTTTTTCTTTGTAATGTTTTAAGATTGCATTATCTTCCTTTTGTTTACTTAAAAAATGTTTTTTTATTGGATTTTTATCCAAACCTGAAATATTTTTTACCTTAAAATAGATTGAACCTTGTACTGAAGGTCATGATTGGTTCTATTATGTAGATCGATCTATAACTTTGGAACTCTTAGAAGGTAAGTTTTGATTCATACACCCTCTTTTGTTTTAAAATTAGTTTTTTTTTTTTCATTTCTAGAAATATTAAAATTAATGCTTTTGTCTGTTAAAATTGCTTTACCCCCTAACTGCCGAGGAAAAGCTACCCCCCCCCACAGTGCCTGTTACGCAGTTTTTTAGGAGGAAAGAAGAGCCATGTTTTTCAACCTTAAAATTGCTTACTTTCACTTTAAAAAGGAAGAGAATAAAATGAAAATGTAAAATTCAATGTTTAGAGTTGCAGTATAATAATAAAAAAAAATCATAACTTGTCTGTTGTATGATATATTGTGAAATTTAGTTGAACACATACACCAGCATCACATTCAGTGCATTGATAATGAGATTCACAGCGAATTTTTTTCCTTGCAAAAAACAACGCATTTTTTGCATTGCACTTTTCTTATAAGACGTTAACAGTGCTGTAAAACTGCTTAGCTATGAATTTCCTTGTTCCTGGAGTATACCCTTTCAAGTTCCTTTCCCAACTCTTCTCCAAAATAAGTAAATTCTTTAGAAGCATTGTTAATGTCATTTTGTATTCCAAAGCCATTGAAATAATTTTAAACAGTAGCACAGTGCAAAAAGTGATTCTTTGCAAGGACAAATATACGTGTCCAGGGCACTGAACGCATTAGTTGAGAAGGACGTGTATACAATGCCAGCGGCACTAAAAGGGTTAACACTGTATACTTCTGAACTTCACGTAATTTTATTAGTAATGTAGTATTTTTATTAGTAATGTAAGCAATTTTTTAAAGTTTTTTTACCCCTTTCTTTTCCAACTTAGCTGCATAGTATATTTTGAAGTTTTTTTTTTAGCTTAGAATGAAAAATGAATGTTACACATGCTACATACTAATATCTAGAACTTGTTTTTGAATGAAATGTTTATCATGTTTAAATTTGGCTAATTATGATGGTAATTTGCTGTTTGCCTTTTTATTTCTATGGTGAAATGACTTTTATAAATTGTAACTAGTATTAAGTCTGAATTATAATATGCAATATGGTTTGTATTTTCATTTTAAGTTCAAAATCATGTTAATGGGTGTATCCTGGCTGGGCACACTTCTTGGGGACAAAAACTTTGGCAATGAAGTTTACAATTTGGTACAACCCTGCAAAATGTAAGGAATAGTAACCTTATTCGAAACAGATTTTTTTTTTTAGTTTTTCTTGATTTGGACAGCGGTTATTTTTTTTCTGACAGTCAACTTCAAGGTGTGCAAGAGATTTTTCTAGAAAGCTGAAATTGAAGGAATGAGTGGATTTTTTTTTTAAATGAAACAACTGCTGAAAGAATGTTAGAGAGAAAGGGCGATGGTGGATTATTTCAATGTGGACAATGTGTTTTCTTACTATTGCATCTTAAAAGCAACAGTTTTTCTGTTTTCTTCTTGAAGTCATTTTGGAAACCACGTTTTCTTTTTTGAATCTTGACCAATGGATATTTTTGTTTTGTTTTTTGAATAAAAAAAATGAGTGCTTTGTGAATGAGTGAAAATATTTCAGTGTGGATGTCCGAAATATGAAAATAATTTGTGTTTGAGAGAAATGAAGATCATTAGTTCATCGGCCTAAAGCATTCATATTGGAATTTTTCCCCCAGTGTAGCGTTTTAGAAGCGACACCTTTTCAGTTTTTCTTGCAGAAGTTGTTTTACAAACCATGTTTTCTTCTGAATAAAAGGATGTAATGTAAGTAATGATTGTTTTTTTGTATGAATGAAGGATTGATAAAATCTTGGTATGGATTTCTGAAATTTGGAAAGAATTTGCATTTAATTTCTGATATTTGATTTGATGTTTCCTATGTTCGTTTTAGAAACCAAGTTTTTTCAACGTTTTTCATCTCTTGATGCCATTTTGAAAACCACTTTTTTCCCTTTTGTTTTTGTCTCTGTTACCATTTTAAAAAACTTGGTTTTTTTCCTTGGCCCCTTTTGGCGAAAAAAATTTGACGCCAAATACAGCAGTGTGCTTTGCTAGGATTTTACCCATAACTATATGTTAATTTTAACTATATGTTAATTTAATGTATTTGTTTAGTAATATATGATAAAAAAATATTAAAGTCCTCTCAGATTTTTTATCATATAGGGGAAAATTTCTAACAATTGTGATTTAAAACAACTTTTTATACTTTTTTATACATGTAAGAAAAAACTAAAAATAAGTTGAGATAAATATTTTATGATGCTGTTTTTTAATTTCGTAATTTTTCATTATGATTGAGCTACTCAAATGTATTAAGTGAGGTTTTCCTCCATTATATGGTGTTATTTTTTTTATTTTGCTTAAATATCTGTTCTTTGTTGTATGTTTATAAGTATAATTAGAAATACTGTGTCTTAAATGACTACAAATCAAAAGAAGCAAAGCATAACCATATAGTATTTGTCAAAAATAAGTTAGTCACAGTAGTGTTAACCTTGGAAACTCATATATATATATTGAGTTAGATAATTGATACTTTTGTGATGAATTCATTACTTTCAACATTTTGGTAAAAAGCTTATATAAATTTTTTGTTTTTGAAAAACATACCTAATTAACTTTTTTCAAGCAACCTCCAACCTTCAAAACTTTTTTTCCCCTTGAAAGTTCAGTTTTTAAAACATTTTTTGATGTACAAACATAACTTAACAATTTCATGCAGTATTAGAAACACATAATTCATGTTCTGATGAATAACCCTTTTGAAAAATGCACCTGATTAACTTGTAACTCTTTTTTTCAGGTAACAACAAATGTATTCTAAATTTGTTTTTTTTTCCTTGTGAAATTTCAATTTTTAAAACATTTTTTATATACTGACATATCTCAGGAATTTCATGCAGTATTAGAAACACATTATAAAGGTTCTGGTAAAAAACTTTTTTATTTGAAAAATGAGCCTTATTAACTTGTAATTCTTGTATTCAGGTAACAATAAAAATGTTTTCTAAATTTTTGTTTTTCCCTTGAAAGTTCAGTTTTTTAAACATTTCTTTTTTTTCTATGCAGAATTAACTCAAGAATTTATTGCAGTATTAGAAAAAAGTCCTCATCGCTTTAAGCGAAAATTCGGGAAGGTAAGTTTTTTGCTTTATTGTAATAAATCCTTTTAATCTGAAATTAGCTAACCTTTTGAGTTTTGTTTGCAATTTTGTATGGCGGGATGGTCTGTTTTTAAAATTCAGTTCAGGTGTCCCCCTTTCCATTTAGAATTAACTTAACTTTTATTAAAAACACTTCCCTGTGTACCACAAATATCTTACAGGGCTTACATAAATATGAAGGAAGAAATATCACATATCACAAAAGGGATAGGTGGCCATGGTATTGGACTCCTGGCTGGCGTGTCATGAGTTCAAGCCCAATACCACTGAAGACCCGCCGTGTGGGAGAGCGATGCGCGCTAAATCTGTCAAGAGCTCTAACGTTCTCCCGTTGGTGTGGTATGGTTGTTAGGAGAGGGGGTACCAGCTCAGGTGTCGTCCTCCTCACTTGACCATGGTTCAAAATTACAATGTCTGTCGCCAAAAGCTCTTGAGCATCTGAACAGTGCAATGTTAATATTTTCTCACTCACTCGCAAAAGGAATAAGAATAAGAAAAACTTAAGGGAAAATGGTATTATTTATACTAAAATTTTCTATTTGACAGTTTGCAGGTTTTTGCTTGTAACCTATGTATATGTATTACATAAAACCGTTTTTGTACTCAAATGTTACTAAAAGCCAACCATTTAATTTGTTAAGGAAAAATTTTAAAACTCGGGGTTTTATAATGCTACTTATACAATAATTGATGTATACATACGAAATCTGATTATATGATTTACAAGTTTGTCAGTTTCTCTTCCCGTCTAGACCACAGATATTAAAACAAATGTTTGGCGCAGTATAGCCGAAATCGGCTCTTGCGCCAATAAACCCCCAAATCACTCACTCACTCACAAGTTTGTCAAATTATGTGTAACAAAAGTTGGTATGGGTTTTTTGCTAACATGATTGATGTACGTAAAATACACTTTATTTTATGAATGTTGATAGGAAATTCATTGAAAAATGAATTTCATATGAAAAATAAAACATTTTAAATTCAACTATTTAATAAAAATTTTATTGCTTTGATTAAAAAATGTGTACCCCAACTTTTGTTGCATGTACTAATAGCAATCGTTAGAAATACTATCTAAGCTTTTGGCACTATAGAAAAAAAGCCTTAGCATTTTAAATGATGATAAACAAGCCCCCCCCCCATGAGATAAATCCATTACGTTTTTATTTGCTATTGGAATGAACATGAATTTTATCACAATTCTGAGTTTTTCCCCTGGCTTTGAGCTTTTGAATTTTGTGAGATCATAGAAAATTATATAAAGAATAATTTAAGCTAAAGAAAATTGAGTTTTTGACTGATTATTTTTCAATTGAATCCTATAGGTATTAAGAATTAAAATTATTTACATTGAGTTTATAAAAATAGTCAAAGCTCTTCTGTTGGAAACAAGCTATTTAGTTCTATTAAGGCCTTTTAGTGTTAGTTTTAGGATTTTTCTTATTTTGATACAAATTTAAAACAAAAGTAGCACATGTGCGACATTTTTCTTGTCACCAACACAACAGTTGCAGGAAGTTTATAGACCTAAATTAAATATGCTCAGATAATTTTTGAAGTTACCATAACCAGTGCGAAATTGGGTCATGTTGGAAAAAAAATTATGGCGGGTTTAGTCTTGTATCAATAGAAGGAAAAAGAATTTCTCTCTATGTGTGACTTCCCTTTATTTGAACTGATATTCATGGTTACAGGATTATACAAAGAAATGTAAAAGCAATTGTGAAATTTTTATCTTTTAGGATTTTGTATTGTTTTTAGATCTCCTGGATCATGTTATTGGGGGAAAATAACAGTTTCTAAGATTCTTTTTCATTTTAAGGTTCTTAAGATGAAAGGGAATCAAGTGTGAATGAGATTATTTGATGCAACTTTTTCTGTGATCCATTTGATTGCAAAGCCTAAATAAAATTTTAGCTATGTAAACCCCATATGTGGATGCTCCATGTCTTGGATCCTATAACTTTTCTTAAGACAGTAAATGTGAAATTAACTTTATTGCAAGCAGTATACCTCATCTGATTTTTTGCCGAGTTGAGTAACATTGATAGCATTCAACTTGTGAGGGATGAATAAGAAGCAAAGCAAAAAAAAGGTAAAATTATGAAGAAATATTTTTTAAAAGCAATATTATGAGGGAATGTCAATTAGAGGGAAGTAAGAAGTTGCATAAGCAGTCTCATAATTTACAGTACAATATCCCATATGACTACAATAGCATCAGTTTTTCTATGCATCACAGACATTTATAATTCATCTTTTTCTTAAAAGCTACACTCCAAATTCTATGTAATGAAAGGTTCAATTCCTTGCTCATAGATGAGCAAATAGAATTTTGCCCATCTGCGAGTCTTTTTATTCTTTATCGTAAACTTTAGATGAATAGATATTGTGCATATTTAATGCAATTCGTCTTGATCTATGCTGTGATTGATCAAATATCCTTTGATATGGAATTTTAAGTTCTGCTTCCAAAAAAAATTAGTAATGAAGAACCACGAGGTGTTTCATTTGATACCTTAAAATACCTTGCAGTGCTTCATTTGTTTTATCACAATCAGAGTACTATGTAAAATAGATGTAATGCATCATAGCTATATGGTTCTAGTTTTATCAGGATTAAAGTTGAATTTAAAACCTTTTGACCTATTGGAAGTAAGGTTCAAAACTCCTATGTGTATAAAAAAGTTGTAGGAAGATCTCTACCCTGGAAACTAAAATGTCATCTGCAAAAGCTATGATGTTGCAACAAGCAAAATTTTTTGAGTTTATAAAATCATTGATAATATAATTCTATACAGTAGGTAAGGAAACTGAGCATAAAGCACAATCAATCCCTAATAGGGGGAAATTAACCTAGTTGCATTTTGGACATTTATTTTAAAAATCTGTGGTTAGTGAAAAAAAATATTAATTGGAAGCTCTGCTTTCTGAAGAACAAGAACGTAAACCCATCATTAATCGTCAAAAGTACCTTTTATATCAAGAAAAACAGGTTGTGTTTAAATATTTCTTTTTACCTCTGAACAATCTCATTTAAATGTAAGAGGCATATTCATGCTCTTCTGAGATAAAAAATTATATTGATCTCTCGTGTCTCCTTGTAGCCACGGTAGCCAAGTGGTCTAGTCATCGGATCATGGCTAGCATGACATGAGTTCGATCCCAGTACCACTGAAGACCCGCCGTGTAGGGGAGCAATGCACGTAAAATCTGTCGAGATCTCAAACGTCTCCCCTTGGTGTGGTAGTTAAGAGAGGGGGTGCCAGCTCAGGTGTTGTCCATGTCACTTGACCATGGTTCAAAATTATGCGGACCGTCCCCAAAAGCCCTCGTGTAGCTGAACAGTGGGACGTTAATATTCACTCACTCATGTCTCCTTGGCACAGGTATTAGTGAATTCTGTGAACAAAAAAGTATCTCCTAACACTTCTCAAAAGCTGGAAGTAAGCTTATGCATCTGAGGTAATCAAAACAAGGAACTTTTAATTTCATTTATTTAAGGGGATGAGAATTGTCCTAGAATTGTCTAAAATGTGGAAAGTATCAATATCAAGACAAACACTAAAAAGTCTATGCAGAAGAGAAGAGAACATTTTATAACTGAAGCTGTTTATTCTCATTTGAATAGAATCAGAAAATTTATTTGACTTTAGCATAGAAATAGTTGTTACAGGGGGAAAAATATTAAACGAAAGGAAGAATAAGTTCTTTATGCAGTGATTGCAATACTCCTGAAGTAAGTTATGTCATTTTACTGCTGGATAGAGAAGGGAAAGGATTTCTGAAGCACAGTATTTGTCTCAATCTAAGGAGTGGATTTTAAATTTTTTTTCCATATACTCTCTTAATGCTATATATATATACATTTTTCCACCCAAGTGAATGTTAATGGTTGAAAGAAACTTCTCTAGTTCAGATTAGAGTCAATAAACATCTGAATATAATTTTTCTACATTCAAGATATTAATACAACTAACATTCAGATTTCTGAAATCTACACCTAGAAACATTAAACCTCTTTCTCATACAGCCAATCTTAATGAATCGTTAAGGAATGTTATACAGTCCACTTCTTAACAGGCATTGAAGATAAGGGTGCTTGATAAACAGAACCAAGTTTTTTCAATAATTGTATTTGGGCAGGAATCATGGCAATTCTGCCGCTAATGTTAAGGATGTGAG
>BMAO01003730.1:0-25010 GCA_019973975.1 Trichonephila clavata | reverse complement strand
AGTATTCTAATGTGTTTATCAGCAGTTTTTAATTTTTTCATAAATTATCTGCTCTCTGAGTAAAGGATGCATCGAAGTTGTTTTTTAATATTAAGTTTTTCCCTACTTTTTAGATAAAACTATTATTTCTCTCTCTCTCTCTTCTCTCCTTTATTGGAATTAAATTTTAACTTTTTTAAAAATTAACTTTTCCTTTCATGGATAAAACTATTATTTTTCAGATATAAAAAAAATCGTTACTTATATATAAAATAGGTTTAAGGAAGGCTTAGTAAAAATCTTTTTACCACAAAGTGTTGATATGGATACAGATATTTCTCAATTTTAAATAGAAAAGGCATTTCTACTGTCTTTCTTATAGTAATAACTTAGGAGATATAAGACACATTATGTTATATATGTTTCTGATATAGAAGTAACTAACATAATACAATCTGTTAAATTACTACATATTAGATTTCAATTGTAAATGAATTCTTGCTTTTAGTTCCTTGACATAGTTCTCTAAAATGCAACCAAATACACCACTATAGTTATTTTTTAACGTAAGACTGCGTTATATGGGTTTTATAGAATCTTTTAAAATCACTTTGCACGAAACAGTACGATATATCAGCTAATTGCTCAAGAATCTTCGTTTAAAATATAGCTTGCAAAAAACTTGCTCACGATATTGGAAAAAGAGAGAATAATGACTGAGCTTTATTCTTATATTCAACGGCAATTCGGAACAAAGACTGGACAACGTTACATTTGGATATATAACGCGAAGAAATTATTGCTTCTTTTATTAAATTAAAATTCTCTTAAAATGTACTTCATCAATTAAAGTGTTCGTGATTTTTGCTTCTAATTTCCCATGCAAATTAACTACGAACTTTAGAAAAATTTATAAAAAATAACTATTAATGCAGCTAGCTGGGTTTAGTAGTTGGTTTGTCGTTGGCCTCGCATGCCTAAAGTTGCGGGTTCAACCCCGGCCCACGTCGTGGATTTTCAGTATGCAGAATATCGACAGCGTCCGTGTCGTATGATTATTCGGTACGTAAAATATTTCTTTAATGTCTGTTTGGCTTGGATAATCTCGGCAAAATTAAATTTGTAAGTCGGTTTCGTATCGTCGAACTCAGGTGCCTTCCTCTGGGAAAAAAAATCTGATGTCAAAATCGCTTGTACGATTGATATTCCACCTAAATGATGCTCCTCTAAAAAGAGATACCAGCACCCGAAGAATGTACTAAGTCTGCAATGGAAAAACTCCAATCCGCAGCCCCATTGAAAATTTTAAAAAAATGTATTAATTTTTTTGATTCGTACCAAACTGTCTTTTTTTTTTTTTTTTGAAATTTAGTCGTGATTTTGATTTATAACATATTGCTGCTTCGTAGAACTAGAAGTTGAAATATTTCATAAGTTTCTTTCCACTTACTTTTAGATCTTTTGGAACACGGTAATCAAACAGTTCACACATTGCTAAAAGTTTTTTACAGCTGAGGACTATTTGGACAATACCGAACGAAGACATAATTCACCGAGACGACAAAAGTTATTCGGAATGATCCTAAAAAATAACATAATAAATATACATTATTATTCTTATACATAATAATTTGAATAGTGAATTCTTCGTTTGATGGGAAGTGCAGAATTATATGAAAACTCGTATTTATTCAAAAGCTTATCCTTATCCTTATCTTTGTTCAAGTATTACGACTAAATCACCAGATTTAAATTAAATGGAGAAGCTTTTACTTCACCAAAGTGAATTTTCAAACTTATATGAGATTGAACATCTAATAATATTATAATGACATCGCTTATTGTTACATACAGTTAGCTATTTGATGAATGTCTCCATTCACGTGCCTACTTTAATCAACCCTGAGACATTTTAATTTTTATCTACATCAAACCATAACAGAATTTTTCCCTTTTAGTTTTAAAAAAGAAATTAGACTTCGACCAAAAATATTACAATTTGAAAATACCGTATATTTTCGTATGTAAACCGAAAAGTTTTGGAACTTTCTTTTTAGTTAAAATAAAGGAATCTGTTTAAATACGCATCCCAAAAGAGGTAGTTAAGGAAAAACTTTTTTTAACATTTTCCTGCCAGCCATGTGTGTGTAAGTGATTTTAACTTCTTAGTTTTTTGGATATTTTGAATAGAACAGTGCTTCTCAAACTTTCAATCATAATTTTCATCGCCCTCCCCAACACACAATGACAATATATTGAATGCAATAATAATATACTTTAACGCTAAAGCTACAATATGACCTCAATTATAAACCGTACAAATTATCGATATAAGCATTAAATTTTGTATATGTTGCTATTATAAGTACTAAATAATTTACTTAAAGTATATCCTACTACTTTTTTTAAAAGTTACTTAAAGTATAGTAGGATATTATGTTACTTTTCATACTTCAGAATATACTTTGTTTTGCTTCCTTTCAATAAGTTAATAATTTTTTTCAAACAAGATCTTCCCTTTTTGACTTTTTGATATGCTTGTAACCTTCCCCTCGAAAATTTATTTAGGGGGGAAGGCACTCCACAGTTTGAGAAACGCCGGAAAAGAACTTTAATTATAAGAGGATAAAAATAAAAGTCATATAAAACCTTCTGAATAACAGTTTTCGAACAATTCGTAAAATTCACATTCACTCAATGGAATTTCTGACTGACATCACACAACGAGTTTTTAATTCAGGGCACATCGACTATCACGTATACACGAATTTCTTCTAAAGATATTTTTCAATTTGGATGATAGCATACATACAAGTTTAAAATCTGGGAAAATTTTTCAAGAAAAGAGGATTCTCGGCTTAACGCATATAGGCGTGTATTCGTAAACACACCCAACTCTTTTTTATGCAATTCTGATATAACTCAAATTCAACGATTTTTTTTCTTTTACACAAGAGTTTTTTTTCTAGCACAAATCTCTAAAAAATTTGGGGATTCGCTCCCTTAAGAGGAGGTAGATTGGATCAAATTTATGACAGTCTATGATAATAAAGAAGTCAATAATGACGAAGTCGAAGGTGAAGTTCAGTTATGAACAACTGATCTAATTCGCGAGGGCTTGAAATTTGATACAAGAATAGAACATTTTCTTATTCGTAATCCTAGCATAGAGAGTGTACATTAAAATTTCAAAATAATCATGATTTTAGTGTAGCAGGATATCAAGTATCATACAAGCAACTTGAGACTAGAGAAACCAACAATAGTCGCTAGTTAACAAATAAACCAACTGAGGGCATTTAATAACAAACAAAATTCTTCATTTAAATCAAAATCGACAGTTGTACAAGACATATTTGACGCATCTACTTATGATAGCATTTTTAAATCCCGTTCTTAGTAAAACATGCACGCTTGTTATCGAAAAGCGATGAATAGTTGTTAGTTAGTATTGTTTTACACTTAATTTCAATTTAAATTTTTTTATATATATATTATACGTACTATAAACTCTGAATTTTCAATGTACACTAATTTTAATTTATTTTGTAATAAAATGAATTATTTTTGTTTTATTAATATCTAACATAAATTGTATTATTATTTTTTATGCACGGTTTATTGGGAAAATATTTAGAGATTTTTCAACTTTCACGATTTTTTAAAATTGGAGAACATATCCCGAAATTTTACCTGTGTCGTGTGTATCTTTTACACGATTTTTGCAAGGTTTTATAATTAACGTATCTACCGGTATAAAAAAAGAGTTTGGGTTAGTAAGGTAATAATAATTTATAAAAGAAGTAATATGAAAAAAAAAACTTCCTACTTAGATGAAAAATAATTTCTTTTAGTTACCTTTTATTAAATAGTTACAATTAATATAAATATGTATATACACATAACAGAATCACAACATTAAGTGGCAATTATTTTTTATTAATTATCATTAAAGTATCGTATTGTCATCAAAACAATCGTATATATGAAATTTCAGTTCAACTGAAGGCAATAACGTGAGAAAAAAGAATTTTTAAAGTTTTGACCCAAGTCACTAAAAATGAAGCCAATGTGGATGTATCTTTAATTCTTTAAACAATGAATTTCAGTCAATTTTAATTAATTATGATTGAATTATCATATTGTTACCGAAAACAACAGTGTATAGAAAATTTCAGCTCAAATGAGCGATTTAAATTGTGAGAAAAAAACTTTTTCAAGTTTTTGACACAAAGTTGCCTAAAAAATAATGCCAGCGTGGCTATATTTGTTAATTCTTTGAATAATTAGTTTTAATCAATTAATTTTTATTATAATTATAATTAAATTACTGTATTTTCATCCAAAATTATTGTGTATATAAAATTTCAGCTCAATTAAATGCTTTTTATTAACGATTGAAAATGTGAACAAGATAAGTATATAAATAAAAGAATGTGAACTATAGTAGAAATTGAATGATAAGCTGAAATATCTCTGTTAATAAAATCAGAATATGATATTAATCTAACGAATTTTCCTATCTCATTTAAATGATAATTTTTTGTTTATTTCAGATAGCTCGCTTTTTTGTTTTCTTTCGCTACTAAAAATTATATCTTCCTTTGGTAATATACTTAAATGAAAAATTGCTAACTCTATAATCATTGTATTCAAATAAATTAAAAACTTACCCATTGCCGTTACAGAATGTAATTGCTGGAATGGGAAATTCCTCAGGCACAGTTGTCTGGATATCTATTACAACTGGATAGGTCCAATAATAAAGAAAACAGAAGTAAATTTTATACAAAATCCTGCACTACAGCTTATTATAAGAATGACTCTCAAGTGGTTCATATTATCTTATTTTGCATATATGTGTTACTTAAAAATTCAGTAATAAATTTTACTCTAAGAGGGAGAGAGAGAGAAATATAGGTTTTCTTCGAATAAAAATAACACTTTTATAGTAGAAAAATAACAAATTTAATTCATTTTACATTCGTATTCTCGTTAAAATTCGCAAACAAGATTGTAACGCTTTTATTATTAAATTATTTATTCGATATTTTTTACATTACTCAAAAACTAAATGAGGCATTTTGTAATAAAAACTACTTTAAATATAAATTATTTATATGATCAACTGAAATTATTTTACGAAATTAATGAGGGACCATTAAAAGATATTACAGTTGAAGAAACATACAAATTTCCTTAAAAGAGTGTGAAAATAATTGCTTTTGTTACTGAAACTTAAATACATAAAAATCGCATTATAAATGATGTATAAAAATGAGAAAAATGTGCAATAGTTAGCAGTAAAAGCTATATTTTGTTCCTTCAACTAATTGATGTTATTGATTTACATCTTTTTGCTTTTAAAAATATAGAGATATTTTAAGAGTGTTATTAGACAATTAAAGTAACAAAAATTTTCTCTAACGTTTTCGTTTTATTGTTTTTACTGCAAAAAAAAAACGGAAAAATAAAGGGAATAGTGAGAAAGTGAAAAAGATAAAAACTTTCTTTAGAAAACATTTAAACTATATTAACTGCTTTATAATATAAATGAGGATAGTCATAATTGGGAAACCGTGTTCATTTGTCATAATGTTGTGAAACAACTTCTCAAATTTTTAATATACTTAATTGCATTGTTTAATGATGTATTTCGAAACCATTTCCAAATTCATTTATGCATGTATGAATAGGTAACAACATTCCATTTTTATCTTTTTCTTAATGAAATGAATATGTTGTGATTGGCTATTATCTCTGAATAATTATAGAAATTGCACGATATACATATAATTATTATTTGACTTTTGTATCCTAAGGGAGAATTATTGCTAATTTTGTAAGGTATTACAAGTGTCTTCATGATTGGTTAAGTAATTTCTGAAGGATTACTCGCATAGGAATAACATTTCGATTTTTTATTTTTTATTTCTCTCTACAGCTCAGCATAGCATTAAAGTCAATTAATGCCCTGCACATTTCTATAATGAAATTTAATTCAGTAATTGTTCATTTTTATAAAGAAAAAGTACGGTTCTTTTTTATTAACTATAATAAATTATAGTTTCAAAAAACTAAAAAACATACTTTTATAGTTAATCGAACTAAGTTAACTTAATCTTTTAATCGCCATATCTGGAAATGGATCTGAAATGAGTCGCCAGATGCGGAAGAAACTGAAATTAGAAAATGGAATCCTGATTAGAACAATGGAACAAAATTATAAAATTATTGCATTGTCATCGGTCCTGGACAAGTGAGCATAGTTTCGAAATAATGTGACCTTTTAAAGTGGGTAAAAATTGAGTTCAAAGATTCCGTTACATACAAGTGAAGCATATAAAAGGGTGTTAAAAATGAGAAAAATTTATTAATTGAAATATAATACAAAAACATATTGTCAACTAGATTTTAAGGTAATATGATACAATTTATACAAAAAATTTTAATTTAATAAAAAAAAATTCAAAATTTTTTTGGTTGCCCGTTCTTGTATGTATTATGTAAGACAGATTTTGTGCTAAAAATTTCATACAAAAAAAACTAACCTTTCTTAAGGAAAAAAACTTAAAATTTATGAAGTGAGAGAGAGAGAGATTTTAAAATGCTACTCCTCTTACGAAAATTGATGTACACACATGAAATTTGATTTACAAGTGCGATAAACTATGTTTAATAAAGGCTGACATGGGTTTTGTAATAATACGATTGGTATTTGTACAATACTTCTTTTTATGAATGTTTATTGAAAATTCCTTAAAAAATGTATAAACTCTAAATTCAATTACTTTTTTAAGAAAAATAAGTATTGCTTTGACTCTAAAATACGTACCAAGTTTTGTTACATGTATTATTAGCAATAATTAGAAAAAAACATTAAAGCATTTGGCACAATGGGGAAAAAACCTAATCGTTTTATCTTTCTCTGAGATAAGTCAGCTTAAAATTTTGATTTGCCATTGGGATGTGAGTAAAAACGAACGTAAAAGTTATCGTAACTCAGCATTTTTTAAACCTAAAGCTTTCAAATTTGCAAGATTATAGAAAATTATGTAAAGGATAATTTTGGTTTAAAAATTTATATTTGATTCCTTTAACTAATTTGGTCAGTTGTAGATCTCTTTTTAATTTTATTTTCTATGGGTGATCAAATCGCTGTCGTACAATTCAATCTTGATTTCACTACAGCTACTCAACTTCTGATCTATGTGTTCGTCAGGAGTTTGGCTTAAATTTAGTTCTTATTCAAGAATCCTTTCATATAATCTCAAACTTCCTCTCAGCCCCTCCCTCCCCAGATATCCATCGAATTAATTCCAAACATCAAAAATGTCTAATAACTTGTTAAGTAGAAATATATACTCCAACTTTCACTTGAGGGAACTAATTCCATATTAATCATTACGGATCAATTTTTTTAAAAAAAATACTATTTTAATCTTTATTAATATATGTTCTTTTTTCCGTGGTAACTTTAATGAAAGTTTTAATCAAAATGGGGCTTTTCTCCGTTAAATGCCGCATTTTAATTAAGCAGTAATAAATGAGGCCGCAAAAATACTAAAAGACGTTGTTGATGATTCACTCATTTTGAAGTATTGCTTATCAACATTCACGTTTTCTTTATTATATCTAATGATGACTATTTGCATTTAGTTATTTATTTTTGAAATAGTTAAAACCGCATCACACATCAAACACACAACTTAATTTTTCGTTGAAGGGGGGGGATCTAACTATTTATATGCATTAAATGTTCTGTTTTCCAAGTTTAATTTTCTTTTCTTGAAATTTGACTTGATGGGTAAAAAAAAATTAAGATAGCGTAGACCAGGGGACGGTAACCTATGGCACACGTGCCACATGTGGCACGCGGTACAATTCTCAATCGAACTCTGCGCTATTCTACAAATTTGTCAATTTATGAGTGAATGGAAGTTGATAAATTTGTAATGGTCCTCATTCGACAAACATCTTCAAAATTATGCTCAATTACGGAAGTACGAAAAAATCTGATACATAACTCTAAAAATAAATTTACAGCTATTTTGTAAATTATTGAATGCCATTGCAGGAGAGACTTAATAGTTTGAATAGAGAAAATTACGTGAACTCTGCTTTCCGCTTTTGGTTCTACATTTCAAAGTAAAAAAATCTTTCGTCATATGAAAAATATTTCAAAGTCCGCATAGAAATTGTTTAACAGCTGAATGCTCAAAATCGTGTCAAATTGAAAGTCACATCTTATACCCTTGATTTTTCGACATGAAAGTAGAGCGGTGTAAGCACTAGGATCTCATTAAAATTTTTATTTCACTGTAATAAAAGGAAATGCTCATAGTTTACATTGTCTATTTATTATTTTAATAATTTTGTTTAAAAATACATTGTATACCTACAATTTTATTTATTTTTTATTTTTGTTGAAGAAATAGTTATATCTTTTGCTCTTAAATTTTGATGTTAAGAAACGTCTTTAAATGATGCAAAATTAATATGTAATAAAACTATAAATGTATTTTATTGACCTCTATTCTCAAACTCTGCATGCATTACCACGGGAATCTAATTCTTTCAAAAATGTCCTACTGTGTGGTACGATGAATCATATTGGTAGATTGGTTTGGCCCGTCGCAGCTAAAAGGTTGCCGAACCTTAGCGTAGACCAATAGAAATACAATAGCAACGTGTTTTAGTAAAAACATAGAATGAATATAACAATAACAACTTTATGCCTTCTATTTATAACAATACAAGTTTGACAGAAAAGTCCCAATCGTCTTTTAAAAATATGAAAAGTTAAGAAAATAGTTATTGCATTGAGGTAAGATTATGTATCCGGTAGAGGTGTTGCCACTTTGTACTAGGTCATAGGTTCTCAACATGGGTGATAACACCCCTTTGGGGGCGTTTGAGGCTTTCAGGGGGGCAGTAAAAGATCCAGATGAAATTAGGAGGCATTGGGATGGCACGGAGGGGTTTTGGCAGATTAACCAAAAAAGACCAAATATTGAATTTAAAGAATTATGCTTATTTTTATTTCCATTAAAAAAATTTATTTTTCCTTAAAGTTGGCTTTTTTCTGAAGGAATAAGCGAACTCAAAAGAACACTTTACAAAAATGTTCATTAGATTAAAAAAGTAATATTGTACTTATAGTTAATTATTCTCTTAAAATTCTGTTTTTGCGTGGTAAATTTTTAAACAGGGAGACAAACATAGCCCATCTTCACAATCGGGAGAAAAATATCGTGTTTCTTTTTCAGTCTGTTTTCCAAAATCGTTTCTTTTCGAACAACACACAAAAAATTGCCTTGTTTGTCTCAATTTTTTGTCGGTGGGAGGAATAACTTTTAAAAAGTTTTTCTGTTATTCGTGAGTGACTGGGCAAAACTGGTCGTTCTTTTTTCTCATTTACATCCTCATGTCTTTCAATAAGGTGATCTATGATATCAAGCCTAAAATTAAGATAATTTTCCTCCCAGTTTCTGAAGAAAAAAAAGCATTCCACAAGGATGTATCTAAGAGATGGAAGAATATTTTTTGTATTATTTCTTCCCTCTTTTTTAGTTATTGGGTATTTTGAGGCATGTTGATCCATTTATCTAAACCACAAGAGAAGTCCTATACCAAACTTTCATTATTTCCAGAATCATTTACAAAAATTTCAGACTCAGTATCTAAGTCAATATCAGAATTATTTTCTGTTATGTCATAATCTGACAGAATAAAATCCATTTCTGTTCTCTCATAATCACTCGTTTTTCTTATATTTTAAGCTCCAAATTAAAAAGAAATAATGTTCGTAGCTTGCAGTACACCGATATAGGGAAAAGAAAATTACCGCCTTATCTAGTTTAAAAGGATGCATTAAAATCTAACCCTTTAGCCGGTTTAGATATTTTTTGTAATCCTAACTTTACTCGACTATTAGAGGTATTTGCTAAAAACATTGCACACTAAACGAGCAAAAAATACGGGCAAATCAGTTAGAGAAGAAAAAGTGTTGCCCCAGAGCTGATCGGTAAGTGTCAATTCAAATGCCCGAGCGGCGTTTGGGCCAAACTGGGAAATTGTTAATGAATGCAACTATTTTTAAAAGGTGCATCTCTTGAGTATCCTGTGCTTATTCAATGTGGTCTTCAAACTAAAAACAATTCTTCACCCTTGGTGTAGATGAGTTAACCCATTATATCTCTTACAAATTGGAATTGTGTTCTGATAGGTGACTTTAATGTAAGGTCTGGGGAAGGGGAAGGATTATTGATTTTAGAGAAGAGACTATTTGCAAATCCTTCATTTTACAAAGCAGTATCAAATTACACTACTGATTCTGGCAGGAACCACACTTCACAGAAGTCTTTACGGTGGCCAGCATGTATATAATGTATACTGAAGGTAAATCCCCTTCTGCAGCCCGCTTTGGCTCTCATATTGTATTAATGTTTTACACAATTAGCCGTATTTCAATTTCTTTGCTTTGCGACATTAGTGATAAACTCCGTTGAGATTTCATTGACAATGTTTCATTTTAAAAATTAAACGTTGGGAAAATAAATTCCTACGAACACCTTTTAGTCACGAACTTAGATATAAACTAAAGAGCATTCACAACGACAGTCAACTGTGGGAATTAATAGCTTTAATTCAATAGAAGAGATTATCGAGTTTCAAATGAATCTGTAACTGATGGGTCTATTCTGAATAAGAGTCTAAGGAGTGTTAACTTTCTCTAGAGGGCTGAAAATATAAACAATATTCAAATACATATAACTCTTTAAAATTAAAATTAAATAATTCGAATTTCTTACACATTATATATAAAGGAATAGGGCTTCAGAAAAGTGTAAAATGTTTAAAATATAATCATAATTTTAAAAATTATAAGAATATGAAAATAAGAAGCATTTCTATAAGAAATATTAATTAAGTTTTACGTTGCGCATGCTATTTTCTAAAGTCGTAGCTTTAATTATTAGCAATAAGTTGATTTATAAAGTTAAATGTATCCTTATTACACCGTAGTATTTTTAAATAAATAGAATAATAAATTATATTTTCTTTAAAATAAAAAATTTATATTTTCAAAAAAATATTTTAAATTTCAATATTTTTCAAATATTTTGAAATACAAAAGATATATTATTCTTAAAATACTAGGGTTTAAAGAGTATGATACATTTTATAATTCTATAAAGTTTTATACATCAAAGTCTACTATTTTAGAAAATAGCGTGCGCAATGAAAAATTTACTTATATTTATTACAATTATTTATTAATTGCATATACTTATAATTTTTAAAATTATGATTATATTTCAAACATTATGTACTTTTTGAAACCATAATCCTTTGTAAATAATGCGTAAAATATTCGAGTTATTTAATTTAAATTTAAAAGAAGTATACCTATTTGGAAAATTGTTCATATTTTCACCCCTCGAGACAAAATTAACACCCCTGAGACCTTATAAAGTAGTTTAACAAAGAATATGAAAACAAACAATGTAACAAAATATATTTTTGAAACTCTCATGATTATTAATTATAATGAAAAATATAAGGAAATGTAATTTATGTTGAAAAGCGAACTTTTTACATGTATTCGAAATACGAGCGCCATCCAGAAAATAAATACCGTTCAGTTATAAGAAAATGAGAAACACACAATATTTATCGGGAAAAAAATCTGTTGCATATTGGGATACTTCCATCGCTTATCTACATAATTATTTCCTATACTTAAACATTTGTTGTATTTGTTCACAAATTTCAGATTTCCAATGTTATACTGTTTTACTCCCAGTTCAGTAAGCCATGTGTTCGCAACATTCAAGCAAAAAAAACATAGTTTAAACCTTACTCTGTTAGAGATTACCATCTTTTCATCAGTAAAGGGAAAAGTTAGTTAGAGTTTCTGTGGCGGTAAACATTTCAAGGAGATGAAAGTTGGAGAATGCAGTGACCACCTGGCTTAATGCACTGAAGCAGAATAGTATAACATGAAATTTGAAGTTATTGAACAAATGCAGCAAATGTTTAAATGTAGGAAAAGAATACACAGAGAATACAGGAAGCTTCGAGGTATGTAACACAAATGTTTTCCTAATAAATATAAAATTTTAATTTTTTTATATTGAACAACCTTTATTTTCTGAGTGAATTGCTTATTGTGGCATCAGTTAAGAAACTTCTTCCTAAAATGTTAATGTTGATTGCTGAGACATTTTATTTATAACAAATACTATTACAATAAATAAATTTATTTAATTAACATTTTTAAATAAATTGTAATACATTATGTGCCAAAAATCTTCTCTTTCTAAATGAATGGTGCATTATTTTTATTAAGGGCCACAAGATGTTAATATTCAAATAATGTTAACAAATAACTAACTATAAAAATTATAAAAAAGATTTTATTAAATATCTGTGAAAAAAAGTATGCTCAGCTAAATAATTTAATAGATTGTCAGTAATTTAAATATATATATATATATATTATATAATATGAAGACAACTGTATGTATGTAATAAAAAGAAATGAATAAAGGTTTTTGAAAGCAACCATTTTATTAATGTACATGAATTTTACATCAAAAAGGTTCTTATCCAGTAATATTATTAAATAACATAAACAAAAAGTAGTGATAGAATTCTAACAGTGAAATATCCGGAATAAATATTAATCTAATTCAATACGTGTAATAATATATTCACAAAATTGAGAAATATGCAATCCAAACAATGATTAAAGAAAAATCTTCAACAAGAGCGTGAATTTATTTATTTGTTTAAACAATTTCAGCATTTTAAATAAATATAAATGATTAATAAATAATTCAACATAAAATTTCCAAACACTTTAATTTTTTTAAAAAATTAAAATTTAGAACTAAAAATTAATGCTCTCTCTGGTGCTTCTAAGAACTATAAATATTCAATAACATTTTAATAGATTTAGTACTCCATTCTTTCTCATAATATCGGGGAGAATCATGAGAATAATATCGATTTCGATATCCAGTAGGTCTTTCATCTTCGTAAAGCAGATTTTGAAGAGCTGCTTTCTTCGTCTTTTTCTTCTTTTTAGCATCTTGATTCTTTTTCACATATTTATAAACTACTACAGCAGCTTGTTCCAGAAAATCATATACAGCAACGATTGAGACTCCAAGGTACATTCCCATATATCCACCAATCACACTAAATAGTTCGAGGCTCTGAGGAATAAAAAAATAAAGTACCAAATTGTGAAAAGATTCTTTTATTGATAATTATAAACAAAGCCAATTTATTGAAGTAAACTCATTAACTAAACGAAATAAAGAGAAGTTAATCACTTAGATGTTTCTAAATTAATGCCGCATATGATTTGTTTAATGTTAAAAAGATTAGGTAAATTTAATATGTAAAAATTTCCTGTTTCAAAAAATAATTAAAGCAACATAGAGTCAAGAAAACTTAACCTAATATGGACCGAATGGTGGACAAGTGTGTGAAAATGCAGGGTATAAGATTGGGATAAAAAAAAGATAATACGAGTATTTCCACAGAAAATATTGTACTGCTCTTGTTTGTATTATTTGCTCCAGAATACAACAGAAAATAAATTGCCCAAATACCCTTAAACTAAGCAAAATTACGTACTTTAAGGCATCCGACTACCCTAAAATTGTGAATTTTGCCAAAAATTGAAAAAAATATTATTGCATTTATAGATCATTTATTAGCTTTATAAAAATACCAAGTTTATTACTTCCCGTTCACTAGAACAAAAACTACAAGTGTTGTAGGGAAAGCAGAGGCCAATACTTTAAGCAAGATATATCTTACTTTAAAACGCGTTTTACTCGAAATGTGTTTGTTTTTTTAAAAGTATTCAAATAGAGCCAGCGATTGCTAAGAAAATTTTAAAAATAATTAACTGATTTTTTTTTGTATATGCTCTGTATAATAGTTGAAGTGTTTTAACCTTCAGATTTATGAATCACTGTTTTATACAAAATCTGCAGCCCCTTATGTTAATATAATCACTGTTATTTTAAGCAATTTGATATAATAACTAAGATAAAGTGCTCCAGTTATTGTAAAAATTTAAATATCACTTATCTGAAGGTCATTTCAAAAATGAATAATATAGCAATACATCAGAATTGAAAAATTGAAAATTTTTCATAAATTTGTGGTACAAATTTATGCTCGTGTGTAAATTTTGACCCAATTTTTTCCCATTTTAGTAATAATAATTTCTTTTTCTCTTCTTAATTTTAGCATATTTTTCTTAACATGTACCAACAAACCTAAAAACCACAAAAAAATCCTCCATATCTTCATTTTTTTAAAAAAAGTTGTCGCGCAATAGTGAGCAGGTAGTTGGATACCTTGAGAAGCCATAGAGCATTTATACTAAATTAAAATGAAAATTAATCAATACATAGTATTAAGTAATTTTCTTGATCAGACGCATCTCATAAGAATCTTCATTAAGTTATAAAGTTATCTATAACGAAAATTAAGTAACCGAGTTAGCAAAATCTCTGGCTACTTTTCTGCACACGATGTTTTTTCGACATACAAAGGCCAAGTTACCCGGACTAGGTTAACAATGCCCGAATTTTCGGTTTTCTACTGTATATTCTAAATTTACCCACAATTGAAAAACATAAAAAAGAAACTCGTTTTTAAATGACTTTTCTGATGAAAAATTAAGAAAATTTTTCTCAAGTAAATAATTTAAACATTTATATTTGTTTGCATAAATAGTATTTCCTGTGCAAATCAAGATAAAATAAGTTTAGAAATAATAAGGAAATCAAATAACTTTTCTCCAATGATTTTCATATTTCATTCAATATAATAAAACTATCAGTATTTATCAAAAATTTAAAAATTTCAAGTAACATGAATTTTTTTTTCATAAAATTAAGTTACTCGAAACATTCTTTATTTTAACATAAATGTCATAATTTTTTTAATAAAAATATAATGTTTTTTGTTCTAATTATGTAATATTTTTTATAAAAATCAGATTCATTTTTATTTAATCTCTCAAAAGTTCCTTATTAAATAGAGTATGGAGAGAAAAACATATTGTAAAACACTAAACATACTGACGGAATCGTATTGTTCAAAAGACACTGTCTCTTTTATTAAATTTAGAGATGGAGACTTTTGTTTTTGACATTTAAAATATGTCTTTAGAATCGGCAAATGAAGATAAATATTTTAAAAAATGAAAGAAGTCCACCAACTTTAAAAAAACTAAACAGAAAAGAATTTTCTACCTACGAAAAAGTAATGTATATCCATAATGTAATCCCCCCATCATTTGGATTGAAGTATATTATTACCTTTATATATTAATTCTTATCCTAATCCCATGAGAATTCAAAAAATGTATGCACTATTTTATAAACAACCTAAATTAAATACCAAAAAGATTTCAGCTTTATAAAAATATCTCATTTTTAATTTAAACTTCTACATCAATATTGATACTTTTTAATTTTAAATTACATCTATTGTTTTAAGTGTATGTGCGTGTGTACAAGAATTCAAAAACTTCAATAATATCACTATACATATTGTCATAAGGGACTTGCATCAAAAAGGAAAAATTAAAAATTTATTGACAGGTATTGGAAATTCAATGTACTGCAATTAAAAGTAAATTTTGGTTTGCATTTGGCGTTTAATACTATATTTATTGCATATATTTGGAAATAACAATAATGCAATTTTATCACAAATAGTGTTACCACAAATATGATAATAAATAGAATTTAGGATTTTTCAAAAATGAATTACAAAATTAATATTCTCACAAGCTGTTTTCTTACTTCAAATTTTGGATTGTATGTCAAATTCGTTATCTCAAAATCATCAAACACGATTTCGATATTTACGATCTGACAGCTGCAAAAAATAAAATAAATTATTAAAAAACTTACAATAATAGTTAAATTTTTGTTTTAAAATCAAAAGATCAATTACTCACTCCTTACTCCAAATCTTTTCGTGAGTGCAGTTATGCTGTAAAGAGTTCCAAAAGAAAGTAGTCTTAAATGAGTGAAAATAAAATATTCCAAATTTGATTTTTGAAAGTGTTTCTTTATTATAATTAATTCCAAACATTAAATCGAAGAAGGTTTTTCGCATCATTAATTATCAAGAATCTTTTTATGGCTATTACGTTATCCTTTAAATTTTCACTTGTTGGTTTTTAATTTGTGAATAAGACAAAATTTAATAAGTGGAAAGTTTCTCAACTTTTTTTAACAATACAAAATAAGTTCATGCAATCAGTTATTTATCTTCAAACATAGGTTAAATAACTTTCCCATTATTTAAAAATTGATATCTTATAACCTAGTTTTGAATAAGTTTATATAAAATTTATCATTAAATTTTAAGCTGAAATATTAATAGTTCATGTTAAAGATATTTTTAAATACTAATACTAAACACTTTTATTTACATATACAAAAATGCACGTGAGAAATATATTGCCCACTAAACTCAATTTTTTTTATGCGAACTTTTTACATGGTTTTGAAATTACACAATTTAAGAAAAAATTGAGTTCCTTTTCTTTTACGCAATGACTTACTTTAACACGATTTAGGATGCCCAGCGTAAGATAAGAACAAAGTTTTTTATTAACCACCAGCTCATTTTTGAAAGCCTTGAACTTTGTTTCTTCGAACCTTTTGTTTCTTTCTTTTGAAACTAATAAGTGAAATAAGTTGAAGTTGAAGTTAATACTCGAATAAGTTTATCTTATCTCAATATCACTATCGGACGAAACTCTCCCCATTCAAGCATAGCGCATGTCGCACATCTTTCTAGAGAAAACAATGATTTCGACTCATCTCATTGTAAATAAATCTACTTTTTATCAATAAATAACGACGGATAATCTATTAATACTATTTCTAGCACTTTGAATTTAAAATTTCTATTTTTTTAGGCAATTTTAATGCATTTTTAACTTTGTTTTAGTTAAAGTTATGAAAGTTATTATTTATTGAAACTTATTGTTGAAAGTTACGTTAATTTAACATTATAATGAAATGAACGTTACAATATTAAATATATAAATGTTATACTGTTAAATATATATATAAGTATGAATATACGCATGAGTAAAAAAAAACTTATAGAGAAGATTTTTCATTGCTTTTTTACAGTTTTCGAGCTAAGTAGCATTTTTTATTTCATTTCGTATGATTTTGGGGGGGGGGGATTGCGGGGAGTACCCCCTACCCCACACATAAAATATCTTTTCGACACGGATTTTCTTATGACTATTTGAGGAACGTTTTTGTCATGTAAGAAGAGTTAAATGTTAGCATGCAGCCCATCCTGTATAGTGGTTAGTGACCCTGACTGGGAGCCGTAGGGCCTGGGTTGGAATCCAAGGAAAAGGCATGGATGTTTATAAATGTATAGTAACTTCGTGCATGGGGGTACTCTAAATAGTCGCAAGTCATCTCATGAGGTTGGTAGAAGGGGAAAAGAGGTGGGAGGCCTCCGATCACCACCCCGGGTGTTCTTCCTGAAAATTGGGGTGGAACCGAGCAAAGTAGTACTGTCACCTGCATGGTCCTTAAAGCTTAGGCTAACGACAGACTTAAAAATCTAGCCCCTAGAGCCACAATGAACTTCGTGGACCTTGATGTGATGTAACTGTCGATCAGGTGGCATAAGTAACAACAAATGTTAGTATATTATTATTGTAATATCCCTACAATATTTCATTATATTAATCAATTGTTATTTATAAAATTTAGACGAAGTGAAAACGTACGTGTTTTAGATTTTTTTTCATAATTATCAATATTATTATTTTAAAATAAAGCATTACTTTGTTCTTCTTTTTAAGTTATCTAAGTTCTATTGCAAGAAAAGTTTTATAAAAAATACTTACACCTTTCATCTTTTCAACTATTGTCTGCAAATAAGAATCATACGCATTAGATTCTCTCTTATTTCTAGATTATATGTTTCTAAGCATAGCTAAAATTCGAATGTAAAATTATATTTTTATGTATCTCAAACTTTATTGTTAAAATAAAAATTATATAACATTCAGTATTAAACATGATAAAAATAATTAATGTAAAGTTACACGTATTTTATTTAAATAAAATGATATTTTTGTATTTCAAAAGCTTTTTATTGGATTATATATATATATAAGAAATAATATAAAATATAGGAAAAGTCCAGAGCAAGAGAACCACCCCATAAATCATAAAAATATACATACAATTATACTTGTGATTTTAACATAAAAAGTTTGCTTTATTTTGTTTAAATTAGATAATTCAAAACAAAAAATAAATCAAAGCGAAACGAAATATTATAAACATAAGAACAACAAATTAACTAACCACAAATTCTAGTAGAAAATCCACGTAAGTGATATCGGTCTAAAGATAAAGCTCTTTTTCCCAATATTAGTATTTTCGAAATTTAAATTTAATTAGTATTTCATCATTTTTAAAATACAATCAAATACTGATAACTAATAATTTTGTTAAACGCTATTCAATTTCTACTTTAAAAAACTAACATGAATTTTTGTTTCCAAATCTCAAAAGAAAAAAAAACTCCTATTCTGAGACCAGACAAAAATTTTTATGAAGAACTTAATTTTATTTTACAAACTTATTTAGAATAAAAAGTTATAGCTAATTTTGTCAAATGTGTAGTTCAAGTGCCCCGGTCTCCTCTCAAGCTTAAATTTTAAATATCTATTCAGCATGAATCCTTAATTCTGAATAACACATCCTTAAATGAAATCCAGGGTGTTGCCGAATTCTACGATAAATTCAGAGGGGTGATAATAGGCAGCAAGTGGACGGACAACAAATCACCGTAAAACATGAAGTCGCAAACCACATTTAGTCGGCGTGATTCGTAAAAGCAGTTTTGAAGGGTTGATGTCCAATGAAATAAAAAAAAGGCAAGAAGAAGCAAAAAATACATTTGTTAGGCATGAAGCATGTTTACGATACAAACAATGCATCCCTGCACAAACAATGCACGTCAGAAATGCAACAAGTGATTGTCACAGGAATTACAATACAATATATGAAATTGCGGCTGCATAGGTCATATAACAGCCAACGCGGACGGACGGAGGAATGTCTAATGCTTTCAGACAAATCCGGTTGCATTTCTGGAGTCAAACTGTGGTGTATTGTTCGCATTGTAAACATGCTTTAGTCTAATAAATGTATTTCTTTCCTCTTATAGCCCCTTTTCATTCCACTATGCATCACAACCTTCATAACTGTTTTTGCGTGTTATTCTGACTAAACGTGTTTTGCGACTCCCTGTTCTATGGTGATTTGCTGTCTCCATGCTGCTTAATATCAACCTCTCCTCCACCCCTGAATTTGTAGGTCGAATTCAGCAACATCCAGTAGATTGGCATAATTTGTTTGTTTCTTTTTTAATTGCAGAATTATAATTTATTTTTCGTCTAATAGCTAGTAATCTTTAATTCTCAAAATTTACAAAATTGTGTTTAATTCCTTTGTCATCAATCAAAGAAATTTTCATAAAAAACAAAGAATATCCACATTAGAAAGGAAATTTTGTAAAGTGCTATAATATTTTGCTTTAAAATATCCATTGAGATGAGATCATTTAAATATAACTTATAAAAATTACATCTGTTTAATGAAATGTATTCCAGGAGTAATACTGTAATTTTTTCTTTAGCAATACAATATAGATTACTTACCTCATTAACTTTAAATATTGTACTTTCCTAAAAGGAATATAGAGAGTAATATGAGTACGTGAGTACATACAAATAATATGAGTACATAAAGAGTTTCTTACAAAAATGAATCAAAATACGAATAATAAGCTAAATAAATATTAAATTAACCAATAGTTATTTATGACAACTCCTAAATTAATTATGGAGGGGGGGGATTAGAAACCGCTCTCTTAAAATTCTGTAAAAGAATACTTACTTGGCAAAACATATTTAATTAGAGATCACACTGATTATAATACTGATTGGAAACTATAATTCTTAATTTTTAAGCATCATTTCATAAATATGTACCAAGTATTGAAGCCTTATTGTTTTTGTAGTGTGTAAAATTGTCCTCGAATCACTTATCAGAATACTATAGTTAAAGTATCTTTTAGCATATTAGTTTTGTATGCTCTTATACAGTGGCGTAACGGAAAATATTAGGGCCCCCTTGAAAAGTCAGGTTGTGGCCCTTTAATATATCACGAATTGGTTAAATACATACTTGGCGTCAGTCAGGCTTTGACCCAATAGAATCCTGCTATCTCCACGTCGCGATTCGGGGGTTGCGGGGATGTACGTTACGCCACTGCTTTTCTATGTATTATAAATCATTACTTAGTTATACACTGTTGTTTGTAAAAAAATACAACACCATGAAGAAATCATCAGAATTAAATGATATTTGCAGCAAATATCAATTATAGGATGTTACATAAAATAATAAAGTTTTAGAGCCAACGCGCGTGCGTGGCGCACGCAGCACCCTCTGAATTGATGCTGAAAGCGTATAAAAAGAGGGCTGAATCGGGACGTTGAAAATAGTTAATGATTATTGTTAGTGGTGAACGTTTTGTGAAACCTAAGTATGCCTCCATGACGAAATAAGGAGAAATTCCAACAACTTACGGAGTTTGAACGGGGTGGATTAACGGCCTTCGAGAAGGAGGAATTTTCTATCACGCAATAGGATCTCGTGTGCAACGGAACAGTTCCACAGTGATGAGAGTTTGGAAGCAGTGGACCGACAAGCACCGAACAACTCAAAAAACTGGCAGGGGACGACGGAAGGTGGGATCATCGCGTGACGATCGACGCCTGCGCATGGTGGTGAATGACCGTACAGCTTCCTCCAGGTAGTTGGCAGGACGTTAGTCTACTGCTATTGGTGTACTAATATCGTCTTCGTCGATTCGTCGACATTTTCTGCACCGTGGATTGCGTGCAAGGTTGCTTTTATACAGGATCCCCCTCTCGGAAAACCATCGATGCTGCGTCTGCAATGGGCTCATGAGCACAGAAACTGGCAAGCTGATTGGCACCAAGTTGTATTTCAGATGAATCACGCTTCAATTTATGGACCACGATGGCCTCTTTCGTGTTAGACGTTATGCCTGTGAACGCTGCCTTCCAGAGTGCTTTATCGAACGACACAGGGGCCTAACACCCGGAGTTAGGGTTTGGGGTGCGATTTCGTATCATGGACGATCCAATTTACTACGAATTGAGGGTGATCTTAATAGCAACAGGTACATCCGTGAAGTGTTACAGCCCGAAGTCGTTCCCTTCCTTCAAGGCATCATTGGAGCCATCTTTCAGTGAGATAATGCCCGTCCACATGTTGCAAAGACTGTTCGAGACTTTGTCAGCCTAATACATGCAACTTCTTCCTTGGTCTGCTTATTCGTGAGATATGTCGTCTTTTAAGCACGTGTGAGGTTTTGTTGTCGGCGTCTTGCTCGTGATCCGCATTCTTCAGCTTTAAAAGACGAACTGCGCATATAAGTAATATAGAATTCTCTTCCACAATCAGACATTCAAAATCTGTTTGACTCCATGCCACGTAGTACAGCAGCACTTATTGCAGCGCGTGGTGGCTACACCAAATACTGATTTCGGACATTTAATATTATTTTTTTGCTTTGAAAATTTCATCATTTATTTGTACTAATACAAGTCGTTTGTGCATTAAATTTCATTTAATTCTAATGATTGCTTCATGGTGTTGCATTTTTAGAAACAGTATAGTTTAATTATAACTTACAAATTCTCTTAAATAAATAGTTTGTTATATTACTGCCTAGTGAAGGACAGCTTCTGCAATCGAATTGTTAAGTAAGAGGGTAAGTAAAAAGTAAAGGGACTTTTTTGCAATTTCCTCTTTCCAAGGTTACGCAAAAGCTCTAGTATCCAGCGCTAAATGAGAGGTTGTCAGCAACACTTTTATACAATGTGTATCTCGTTTTTTCTCGTAATCATTGTAAGAGACCGTTCAAAACATGGCGACTCCCTTGTCGATCTACACCCAGGAGAGAAGTGATTCGCTTTTTGTTTGCGAAAGATGTGATATGTGTGCTGGACTAGCTATCCCTTTCATAACTATACCCTCAATGATAACTATTCTCTATGGTTGACGTCGATGGACTCCCCAATCTTTCGTCATAACACAAAGAAGTTTTTTGTGTTGAATCGTTCTATCACTTTACAGATCTTGCTTCGGGTTAAACAGCTGACATCTGATACGAGGCTCCAGCAGCACAATACTGTTATTTCGTGATTTTTACACTTTTCCTTGTTGACCGGTTGTCAACATATTCCTTGGAGTTGGTATGCGTCAGGCACCCTCGGAGTTATTACACGCGCTGTGTCTCCTCTAATTAGAAAAGTTAAAAAATCAGAAAGAAAGTTCCATGCATTCATATTGGTGCGGAGTTTATAAGGAGCTGCACTCGAATAAACCAGGCAGAAGTTTTTTTTCTTCCCCAATGTTACACAGAATCTAGGTTCGAGAGAAAAGAGATCGCTTGAGCCCCTTGGAGATTCTAGTATCACTCTCCCCTTTCTTTCAGATAAGTGGTTAATCTTTTGTATTTATTTAGTGTCAACCTTAATTGTTTAATAAATATAATTTCTTTAAATTAACAAAAAGAACATTTTCATTGAACTCTTAAATTATTAACAATGCGGAAGAGATTGATCTAGGAAGTTAATCTTAAATTAAGCACGATGCGAACTTTACGAATCTGGGTTAAATATTTAAAATAGCGTCGCATCACACCATATTGCGCTTCCATGCGGCGAATAATTTCAGCAGGTTTCACACCTTCCACAAACAAAAAATTCATTGTCCTCCTGTCCTCTTTGGTGCAGATCGACAATGGAACTGCCATGATGAACAGTCCCAACACTCCACCGACTACAAGGAAAGACTGGTGATATGGTTTACAAAAGTGTTGCTGACTACCCCTAATTCAGAGCTGTTGCCAAGCTTAGAAAGAGAAATTGCGAAAGTCTCTTTACTTTTGACTTACCCTCGTGCATTACAAATCGTTTGATATTTATGATTATAATTTATAAATCTTGTAAAATAAATCGTTTGTTATACTATTACCTTGTTGATTACTGCTTCCGCAGTTGAATTGAAAAGTATAATTTGTAGAGAGATAATTTTATTACATGCATCGATTTGTGTTTTTTTTTATCTCAGGGGTGTAAACTTTGTCTCAAGGAGAGAAAATATAAACAATTTTCAAACAGGTATACTTCGTTTAAATTTAAACTAAATAATTCGAATCTCTTACACATTATTTACAAAGGATTATGGTTTCAAAGAAGTACAAAATGTTTGAAATGTAATCAGAATTTGAAAAATTTTAAGCATGCAAAAAGAAATAATTTTGAAAAAATATTAAGTAATTCTTGCGTTACGCACGCCCTTTTCTAAAATATTAGCCTTTGAAGTATAAAACTTAAAAGAATTATTAAATGTACCATAAACTCTTTAAATTTCCAAAAAATTTAAAGAGTTTTTTTTTATTTTTAAAAAAATTAAATTTTTATTCTATTTATTAAAACTACTGCAGTATAATAAGGGTACATTTAACTTTATAAATCAACTTATTCCGAGTAATTAAAGCTGCTACTTTTTGAAAATAGCATGCGCAACGTAAAACTTAATTAATATTACTGATAGAAATATTTCTATTTTCATATGATTATAATTTTATAATTATGATTATATTTCAAACATTTTACACTTTTCTGAAGCCCCATTCCTTTATAAATAATGTGTAAAAGGTTCGAATTATTTAATGTTAATTTCAAAGTTATATGTATTTGAATATTGTTTATATTTTCAGAGAAAGTTAACACCCCTGAGATACCTTAATTTGAACTATAAATTTGATGTCTTAAATCAGATAGAAATATATTTAGTAATTTATTAAGCATCGGATAAGAATTTAATTAATTTCTAAAAATCATCGATTTAACTGATTTGATTAATTTTAAAAAGACTTTAATTTTGGTTAAGCAATAAAAGCAACGTCTGAGCTTCTATTGGCTATCTGATTGCGACTCTTGAAGACTATATTGCAATCCAAGTCTATCAAAAGTGCAGCAGTTTTCTTTTTTCGCTTGGCAGCCTTTGAAATAAACCGGAATCGAACATTTGAACCTACTTAAGTTTTTCTAGCTGTAAAGCTATAGAGGTCTTCATCTTTCCGACGTATTTTTCCATTAATTTCAATAAAATTGAGTAAAAAAAATGAACTATTGAGTAAAAACAATAATACGTATGAGATATATTAGTTTAAAAATCAAAATATGCGTAAAAAAAAAGAAAATTTTCTTTTAATTCTTAAATGAGTAATTATAATCAAATTTATAGAGTAAAAAGTGCAAAAATAAATATTCTTTACCACTCTTTGTTCAATGTAAATCAACTTTTCTTCGATGTCCATGACGTAAGTTACGAAACTAAAATGACATGGAGCTGTTATTTAATGTCAAATAATTAATAAAAAATTAGAATAAAATATAATAAAAACTATTAATGACAAGAAAAACTATTCTACACTACGTTCCCAAATATATGCAGCAATTAAAAATGAAATATAATCAATAAGAAATTTAGTGAATTCATAATTTTTTATAATATGATTCTTAAAATTCGTACCATGTCCCTCAATTATGATGCTATTTCTAAATAATTCGAATTTTCGGTAATGTAATAATCTGAAAAAGCGTGAAAAATTTTTGCGATTGAATGAGAAATTTCTGAAATAAGTTTTCTCAAATAAAATTTTTTTTTTTGAAAAATAACTTAATTTTCTCTTTTTCTTAAATTTGTAATACAATGATTAAAAATTATTTTGCCTGCTTATGAATTATAAAAAACTCATTCAACTGGAGGTTTGCATTGAATTATATCCATTTTTCAATTCATTTCAACATTTGTATATTT
>BMAO01003729.1:0-14865 GCA_019973975.1 Trichonephila clavata | reverse complement strand
AAAGTTATCTAGTGAAAAGGAAGAAAGCCAATCAGTTTTTATTCTTTTGTGTCCATACTTTTTGCTATTGAAAAAATTAATAATTCCATAACAAAATTTTCTTCCTTGAATTACTGATTTCAATACACATAACATATTCATTAAGGTAATATTAGTACTATAAATAAATGGTTGGAATCACAAACAACTGAAAATTTTAATTTGGATAGGCGACGCAGTACCTCGAATTTCTGAAATGCTAGTGATAAATATGTTACACGTATCTCGTTTCTCCCATCCATATTACGCCGTCTAAGGATTGCAAGGATCAATTTCGTTTAATATGAAGCATACTACGATATTCAAAACAAAGGGTCGTGAATGAAATCAAGATTCGAAACCATAGCACATTTGAAAAGCCCATTTTTTTTTAGCCTGACCATAACCCAAATATAAATTCTAATGCAAGCAAATGAATATAAAAATTGCAATAAAACTTTCTAAACCTGATGAATTTTATTGAAACAGGTATGAAATGAAATAACTGGGGAATTTGTGAAATTCATATATAGGATGAAATCATTTTAATACAATTTATGGTGTTTTCCAATCGAAAAAAAACCTTTTTATAATACTGAATTATCTAATGCCTTAAATTCATTCCATTTAAATTTTTTTTAAAAAACTTTCTTTTATATATTAGAAAATTACATTTAATGACAGATTCCAGTAATATCCTGAAATAATTTTTTTAAATAACACTGAGACTTCGACATTTATATAAGTGGCGTTCGAGATCTGATTCCAATACAAAGACAGAGACGGATTAAGTTAGTTGGAGGACCCTGGCGGTAAAAGGTTTGAGGCCCATGAATTCAAGAGTAATAAACTAAAATAGTGAAAAGGTTCGTTAAACTTAAAATCTCGTAATAAAATGTATAGCTATATAAAAACTCAATTGCTCAAGATAAACCTTAACTTTAAAAAAATTGGAAATTAAAACTTGGAATTTCGGATAATATGTCAACTGGCTACATGTGATGACCGTCGTGCTTATATAGGCCTAGTCGATTTGTGCAATTGTAAGTCATACACATTTATTTGTTTGGGTTTTGTACGAATATTTGACAACGTATGCTACGCACTGTTTACTTTTATGCGTCATAGTTGGGGCCTACATTTGTGCAGAGGCTCAGGGTCTACTTTTGCGAAAGGCCAGGGCCCCAAGAAGTCTAAAGACATCCCTGCTTACTGTACTAAATATAAAGATGTATAAATGTGCTGTGTGTGAAGCCTTCTGTGCGTATAAATTGTACAAATCTTGTGGTAAGAATTGCTCAAGTTTAGAGCCCCTGGCGGCCATCCAGCCGCTTAATCCACTTCTGCAAAAAGGCCTTAATTTATCAGACTCTAACTAGGTCTGGGCCTATAGTATTTGTAATGTACGCTCCCGCAACGTGTGTGTGTGGGGGGGGGGAGCCCAGTGTGTTACGGTTTTGCAATTCTTGTAAGATATGGCTTGGGGCCCAAAATCTGATTTTGCATGGAGGCCCTAATATTCTACGTAACGCCATTGTTAACTAGTAAATTTTTTTCATCAGATTATTTTCCCAAAACTCAATAAATGTTTTGTTTTTCAAAAAATTTAAAATTTTGCAATAAATTTCATTAAGTTCTTATGAATGTTTTTGTTTCATTGATTTTTATTAGATACATGAATATTTAGATCTATATAAATAAAATGTATCTAATAAACTTAATTTTGGTGAAATATGTTTGTTTTTTTACTATATCCTTTAACACGAAAAATATTTCATTTCCAAAATAATCAGTTTCGTGTTAAACAATTTTCACCGTATTCGGAAATATACGTATTTTTTTTTTAAAAAAAAGATTAAAAAACAAAAATATTAACAGCTAAACTAGTTTCATGAAAATTTTTATGTTATTGTATATGTTTGATTTTCCTGTGCACATTGTCTGTACTTCATAATATTTAGTATTTTGGATAGCTAACCCTTCTAGCAAAGTAGACATGTTTTTTAGAACTTATAAATAATATTGTGCGTATCTCATTACTTGGTACCATCCGAAACATTTTTCAAATGATTTACTACTTGCTAGCGTTTCAAAATTTGAACATACGTTAAATAATTTTTTATATATTAATAAGAAAAGTTTTTCTTAGGATTATAAAAAGATATTGATGTATTATATGAAATGCAATTTTGCTGTATTTTTACCACTTGTAAAAATGATCTAACTGTATTTAACAATTGTTAATATTCTTACACATGGAATTTATTGCAAAGCTTTATAAAATATTTCGCTTATTCAATTTTAAGTCAACGCAGGAAAAAACATGAAAAATACTTTTTGAACTTTACATAGAAATTTCTTCACTAAATTCCGACGTTTTTCTTTATAATTGCATAGTTAATTTCAGCTTATATTTGATTCAAATTATTTTATGATAGATCTATTTTTAATGCGTATTTACATTCTTATAAAAACTTTGCTTCGTTTATGTATCTGATTTTCCCCTTATGATGTGTAGGAAATTTTTTTATCTTTAATCATTTCAACTGTTTTACAGATAAATCAATTGAGGAAGAAAATATTGCTGTTCTCAGTATAACTATAGATCTATGTCACGCGGTAGTCTTTCAGACCACACTTCTCTAAGCCCCGATACTGTTGAACCACTTTGACCAGATGCCTCCAATAAATGTCAAAAGTAAATCATTCCCTTTTCCGAGAAGAAGGCAATCAGACTTTTCTGTCTCCGCCTTTCATTTTTGGAATCTCGCACCCCTAAATCAGGGGTCGGCAGCACATAATTGCTTATTTCACAGCCAAATCTTGAAAAGCGGTTTACTTCAAGGTTTAGGTGATTTAAACATCCCTAATAGAATTATTAGCCATTTTAACTCATTTGGAATTATCCAATTAATATTATACGCATATTGTTGCAATGAACATAAAATCATTTCGCTAAAACAATGTCCCCCCCCCTTCTTTTTAAACCTAGAAACGATTTATAAAGGTCTATATTTTGTTTTTATAAATGTTAAGCTTAGGGTGCATAGTGATATCAGTAAGGAAGTTTTTAATTTGTTTTTTTAGCCCAAACCTTATCAGGTATATATATATGCTGACAATGTTTTAAATTGATCGATTGGGTCATGGAGCAACACAGGTTTCTAATTTTACTAATTTCATGGTATTCAATTGTTATTTTATGCATTTTTTATACTAAGCAAATTTTTTCAACATTTCTTTATTTTATTGCTGATCAATAAACTGAATCCAATAGTTAAATATTAAAAAAAAAACCCGAAATTTCGGAGATATTTATCGGATAAATTTTAATAAATAAGGTGTTGTTTGAATTCTTTTTTATAATCATCAGACAAATCTTTGAAAAACATGCCCTGCCTTTCCAAAATTTTTATTAAATCCCGTCAGAATTTATTAAAAAATGTACAGCTCTTTCTAATATGAGATTGTTGTGATCGTTCCTGAGTTTCTCTCAATTTACTATCAAGCAAATTTTTTCTTGTTACACACATCCGAGCCTGTTTTGTATTTCGTTTTACATATGTTTCATTACTGAAATTAATAAATGCATTTCTTTCATTCATCTCACAATAATTGAAATATATCATTAGAATACTAAAGTATATTATTGCGAATCTTTTATTTTGCAGCAATATCTTCTTTAATTTCAAATAAAACCCTCCCAAGATTAATAGTTCTACGGAATTTCATCCTTTTAGTAAAATAAAATATTAGTATAATAATATAAAATTATTTTAATGCATTTTTTAAAAATCAGAACGATGTGATTGTCAAAAAGATCACCAAAGAAAAATAGAAGTCTTTATGCAAGTTTGAATAAGAGTAATAGTAGCAATTGAGACAGAGACATTAACAAACTTTTTTACGAGGTCCAATAAAAAGCTATCTTTCTATTTTAATGCGACTGATTTAATCTATCGATGTAAGATCGCTATTTGTTATGTGAAGCCTCAATTCATCAATTAGCTGCAGGTTTTATATATTTCTGAAAGTCTTCAAAAGTTAGCACATCCGGAAAATTATTTTTTAAATAGTAATACAAAAGTATAAATCGCGAAAATATTGAAGTATTAATAGTATTTAAAAAAATTAATATTTGTTAAGCTGAGTATCAAGCATTATAAAAATAACTAGCAAAACCAAGAACTAAGTTATATTTTTGTCTGAAAACCCTCTTAGGATTCTAGTATAATTTATGTGGTTGAAGGAAACGATTTTGATGAACTTAGCTACAACAGAATCATTTATAATGGAAAGAAGCAAAGAAATAATTGACTTGCATAATATTTCTAGGATTTCAAAACTGAATGAATACTTTATACCTTTTTTTAAAAAAAGAAATACAGTTTCCCAATTTTCTTTACAAAACATGTACTGTTAAACGTTTTTTTCTTAAATGTATTTATGTTGCATGTAAATGTTAAAATTTTAATATAAATAACTATGCAACTAATGATTGTTTACTTATGGAACTTGTAAAAATTATGAAAAATCAACTATACAAGGTTTTTTTGATTTAAGAAAAATTTATTACTTGTACCGCTTTGACATAAGACTGAATGCACCACCTTTTAAGCTACTTTACTGCACAAACCATTGTATTTATCAAATGGTTTTGAATTATACCTACTGTATTAAAAAGTGTTGTGTAACTAATATTGTTGACAGTCTTAAAAAAAGTAGACAATTGATTGCTTTTAAAACTAAATAAAATATTAACTTATATTGCATTTCCCATCATATAAATATTACTTACTAATTAATTACACTACACAATCTTTAATGCTTTAGAAAGTCTTTCTCAACTGTGATGCAATTATAATGTATATGTCACCACAGCTGAAAATCCCATCTAGCACTCTTTAAGATCAAAAAGTCATTCAAGACTCTCAGTGATGTAAGAATATTTACTTCATTCATCTCTGGTTGATACACAGAACACATATAAAGGAACCTGAAAAACTTTAACTATTTAAAGTATTTATAAAACAAATAGTATATCAAAAACTGGTCCATTACTGGACAAAAAATAAAAATAAATCCTTATTAGTACATCTATACCATAAAAAAGGCAATCACATTATATCATTACTTTCACTACCAATTTCATATGGATGAAATACCTGTTTCTAAATAGGCAAGGCAAATTTTCAAGGTCTATTCCTGTATAACAAATAGCACAAATATTATCGAAATGATGAATCAGTTATTATAAAGAATTGTTTACACATAAGTTAAAACATATTACTTACTTTAGTATATACTTTTGCTTGTATTGATAGCAAGCATTAACATCACCTGATTCTATATATTTTATATTTAAACACTTACCTGCAAAAAGTATACATGTATTTTCTAAATTTATATGTTCCAAAAGTATAAATCAATTTTTTTGCCTAAAATTTTATTAAGAATGAATGATATAAAAAATTACCATATTCCCATCACTTTCCAAAATTTGTGTGGTAACATTCAACTGCAATTGAATCTCTATCCTGCATGATTTTTAAATTATATGCTTCTAATATACTGTCATAAAGCCATTTGTGACAAAAATTTGGTTATTTTTGATAATTACTTACCTCCTCATCTGATATAAAAATATACAACTTTACCCCATAAAAACATAGCTAAATGTCTTGGAAAACATAAAACAACACTACAAGCATATATCAGGTGTTAAAGATACAGTTAAGTTTTTTTGCAAATAGTTTTTGAATTGAGTAATGCTGACTAGACTGAGCTTGAATGTTTTCTTTCTTGACAACTAAAAAAAGAACATCCCAGAGTTTTTCTTTTTATTTTAAATCCCTAATAGTTGGCTTAAATATTTACTGCTAGTTTAAATGCTGATTGGGAGGTAGGTACATGAGGATCAGGTAAATAATTCTTTAGTAATTACTTTTTACCTTTCTTTTACTGAATTGCATGTTGAGACAATTGTTCCTGAACTATTTTACCTTGCAAAAAACAATTCAATACTACAAATAGAAGTTCAGTTTCCTGGTTTTTCTTATGTCATTACATATTTCTTTGACGGAAGACCCCACGCCACACTTTCTATCTGAGATATGGAAAGAAGTATATTCAACATTTTCAACAACATGGAATCTCTCAAACAATTTAAGAATGAACTTTAATATGTTTACATGGTGCATGATTATCTGAGCATTCACATGTATACCAAGCTGAACATGATAATTTTACACACCTGTAATGGCATTGATCACACACACAACCTCTTTCTGAAATGCTTCCATAATCTTTTTAACTACATAAAATACATCTCCATTAGTCTGCAATTTTACAAACCAAGAATTTGTTGCCTGGTCATAAATATCTTTCAGGAATTTTTAATTCATTTTGAAATGGAAATAGGTTGTGAGGATATAAACTGGGGAGAGTATCATTTAAAATTCTATAATGTGCTAAATATGTGTCATGCTGTATTTTCCACAAACTATCTGCTTGAGAGTTAAATTTTCATTTTAAAATAATTGTACATTCGTGTACTGTGAAAAGATTAACAATATATATTTTTATCAGTATTGGCATGCAGAAGTAGATGACGTGACTTATACTATTAGTAGGCTGAATTACAATAATTATCATCAAAATATTTATTGAAAGCAGGCTTTTTATCAGTCGATGCAATTTTAAAATTTTCCATTATTTGTTTACATCTTATTGAACTTATTCCTTCCAAAAGAGCTACTAGAGAAATTTCCCTTCGCATTTCAAAATTGGAAAACAAGATCATTTAACCATTTCTTCCAAGTGCATTGAAGGTGCCAATTGCAAAGCCAAACACTATTCCGAAATATGTTTTAAAAGCATGTGAAACTGTTTGGTCATCATTGGCCGTAATGCAATTGGAACATTTGCGCCAAATTGGATGGGTGGGCGATACTAAAGCTGTTCCATGCAATTAATTTTTAACTGGGCACCCTTTCTCCCTGAATGTTGAAACAATACATATTTCCTGTATTTAATTTATTAGTAATAACATGAGCAACAGAGTAAAGCATTCCTTATTAGTCAAGTACAATTAAACTTCTATTAACCGAATACATATTCTAATACTGAAGATTTTTCAATACCCATTTCAAGATTAGCTTTAATGAACTCTATACAAGTTTTATAAACCAGTTGAAATGCTTGATTATGCTTTGAAAAATATATTATACTGATCACTTAATAGTCTTTATAAAGAGTGATTCTACCAAGATATTCCATTAATAATTGGAATACAGAATCTTTGATATTTCTATACAACTAGTTTTTCTTTTATATGTCTAGGAAGCTTCACATGTTAGCAAATGTGTTAAATATCTAAATCTACAATTTCACTCATGATATGGAAAAGGTTAAGGGAAAGTTAAATCTAAACATATTGTGTAGATCTTTACATGTGATTCGTATAAAAATTTTTGCAATAGATAATACATTCCAATAATGATTTTTTTCTTACTTTAATTAAATAAATGTATTTTCTTATTAAGAATAGCATTATTACCTTTGGTTGGATCCTAGCAGGGCACCCTTCTTTTACAAGAACACCTCCAGAAAATTTGTATTTTCTATTATTATTCTCACAATCATTTAAAAATTTAGCCAAACAATTTACCTCATATATTTACGCTAATTTTTCATAACAATCAATAGAACTTCCGATTTAACGACAAGAAAAAGTTTTACACTCACGAGATCCGCCAAGTGGGCAATCACCCAGCAGGAACTAAAAAAATAATGAATCTACTACAATAGTAAATACCTGGAAATTTTAAAACGTATTATTAAAACATTATAAATAATCAAAGCATAAAATTTTTACATTCACGTGATTGGAGAATCGAGCTTTTACACGGCAGAAGCTAGAAAGTCGATGAACGGAAAATGTTAATTACATCAAATCAAAGCACAAAATAAAATAAAAATACAATATAAAAAGAGTAAAATAATAATAATTCAAAATTATGAATCAAAGTTTTTAGTTGTTCACATAAGTTAGAAATTCCATAAATCAGCAAATATGTTAAAATGATGGAAAACTTAACAGGGAATTGATACAATATAAAAACTGCAAAAAAATGTAACAATCAAACATTATAATTCAAAGTTATAAAATACCTAATCAATAAATCTCCCCGCTAGAATTTTATATACGAACCATTCAGCACGAGCGCTATAGCAATAATGATTTTAGTAGGTTCAATTAAGCCAACGATGAACTTGGCGATTTTCAAAAAGAGGCCAAAAATATCAAAGTAACCCATCCTTGTTTGTAGATTATAGGAATAGGTGCTGCCAACGAAATTGCGCATTACACGTCCGGCCTTGTTTGTTCCTTTTATCTATCAGACTTTGATGTACAGTGGTATCACTGTACTGAACTGAACTGAACTGGTATTGGGTGTGAAATAAATTATTACTCAACGTCTTTTTGGCAAGAGTTTTGTTGTTTGATTATAAATAATTGACAAATTTAGAAAATCGTTTTTCTTTCCTGGAATATATATGGCGCAAGATAGGGATTATGATTCTTTCAATAATATTCCACCAATGAAAAAGTGCAATGTTGTTCTTAACCGAAATTTTCTTGATATACTAGGATATAAGAAAAGTGTAAATGAATATACGTATAATATAGTGCCAGCTGAACAAAGTTCAGAAAATGAAACATCTGATTCAGATACTAGTGATACCGACAGCTCATCAAGTGATACAGTAAGAGCTTTCAAGAAGAACAAACGTTCGAAAGTAAATAAACCCCAAATTGAAGTGAGAAAATTGTTTTGTTCTGTTTGCAAAAAGAATTTTGACACACATTCATCTCTTCTTGTTCACATAAGCTCTCATAAATCGAAAGAGTTTCAGTGTGTTATTTGCAAAATGACATTTCCGCATCGCACATCTTTTATTAATCATATGAAAGGAGACCATCCTGAAGTTGAGCCATTTGTTTGCACACATCCAAAATGTGATAAAAGTTTCAAAACTAAAAAAATGTTGCAGGTGCATGAAAAATCTCATAAGAAGTATATGTGTAAATATTGTAAGAAAACATATATTAGAAAACCTGATATGAGACTACATGTTAAAGAAGTTCATTTATGAACATTGCTTCATTACTTAAGAATTACATTTTTTGATGTTGTGATTTTTTCTTTCTATGTGGAGCTTTTGAAAACTCAAATTTAAATATGTCATTTCTAATTAAAGTGAGAAAGTTTTTTTAATTTTTATTGTTGATTGAAAGTGATATCATTGAAGAACCTTTTCTTCTGCTTGAGTTACAAAACATTATGTTACTAACTCAGTAGTGCACACTAAATATTTTCAAGGAGGAGGGGGGTCCATGCTTGAAAGTTTCCCAACTCGTATCTTGTCTCGTATACCTCAAGACAACACCAATTGATTCTTCTGATTTTGTCAATTTTGTTAACAAAAAACAGTAAAAAATAAATTATTGAATTAATAATTAGCATTAATTAATAAAATAAATTGTTAATTGCAAGTACTTAATTAAATTTTACATTATGTATACATAGGATTATCATCAATCGAAAAAATCTCAAGGGCTTTGGGGGGTCCGGACCCCTAGGATACCCCCTTGTGTGTGCCACTGTACTAACGTAATAAACTATTGACCAATTTTCCCTAATGAAAAGATGTCCTCAGATTCTGTCATTGTATTATGAACTAGATTATTGTGTTTGTGCATGCATAGAAAAAGATTTCCACTATGGCTGCATAATGTGCCATTTGGCAATATATTTTCATTTTTTTTTCTTTTTGTCTATGATATAATATACAAGAACCAAAATTTTTTATAGTTCAGTCCTTAAAGATGTCTTCCCACAATGTTATAGAATTAAAATACAAAATTTTGGAAAATATTAAAGTGCTCCAACATTAATATTACGTTCTGGCTTCATTGTGTCTATACAATATATTTTACATAACATATTTTGCGTACTAAATATTTTATATACTAAGATGCATTTACATGTTAAAATGAAAAATTACTTTTTTATGGAGTAGTAGCTCTAATATTAAAAATGCACTATTATAAACAGATATATAAATTGTGTAATGTTGCAAGTTTTAATGAGAATTTTTTTTCTGTTTGGAAAATGTCTTCCGCTTTATTTCAGGCTCTTTTACATTTGATGAAAACAATGTTAAGTATTTAAACTTGGTAGATATTGCTCACAATTCATTCTTATTAGGCTGTTTTTCAAAAGCAACAAAATAAGTTTTTTGTAAAAAAGCTGGTTTGTATTTTTTTATTAATTACTAAAATAAGTGGTTTTTTTTCTTCTTCATTTTTATGATCTTGTATATTATCACAAGTAATGCGATATTATATGAATAATGTATTTTTAATTGTATAAATTTGGCTTTAGAGTGCTCCAGTTTCACAAATGGTAGATAGAATTTTACACATGTACCATAAAATTCTTATAAACTCGGTGGTGCAACAGCCCATGAGGGCCAAGGCCTACTGTGCCCATCTCAGCATACGTGACCTTGGGTGCTGAGCAGATGCCCTGGTCAGTTTGAAGCGAGACTCCCAGTGTTTAGTCCCCAAGCAAGCTTGGTACTCGTTTATCGAATCACATAAGGGATGTGAAAGGCTATATTCTTATATACATTATAATTATTTTAATTTTATAAATCATTCATACATTACTATTATCTTTTCCTCTTAATCTTATAATTTATTTTTTATTATGTTTCACAATACATTTCTTTAAAATAGTATTGTTTAATGTTTATAAATTTGAAAGAGTAATTTTTATTATCTTCTCATATTATGGTTTTTACACAGTTAGATTTTTAAAATTATTTGTATATATAATATATTGGCCAATAGAGATTACTAATTTCATACTTCAAGGAAACTTGGTGATGGACTTTGCAATTTCAAACCACAGTCATGTGATGAAGATTGTACATCAGCTTAAAACTTCCACACCACCCTAATGAGAGGATTTTTAGCCTCAACAGATGAAATATGCATCAGCCCCTTTATAGTGCAGGTATTGAATCGCACAAGGACAACAAAACAGCACCTATTACAAATTCAATGACCATGACCACTCAGCTACTAAAACCTCATGGTTTTATCCAAAGGGAAATGCAAATTCATTCAAATCTAAGCCTCAACACATTTTTGTGGGGGGAAAATGTAACATGTTTTTATCTATATCCAATATTTATGAAATTAAAGAAAAATTAAAATGAGAACTAATAAGTGAATAATTAATTGTACCAGTATTGTGAAAACTTTTAAATACACATGCATGCTCTTGTTAATTGCCCTACCCATCAGTATATGTTCAATTTACCCTATCCAATGAATTGTTTTGCCTTTGATTCTAAGCTGCACATGATTTTCAGAAGCATCAACCAGTGGCGTAACGGAGATGGTTAGGACCCTCTTGCAATGTCAAGCTTGGGGCCCCAAGCAGGATCTTACAAAGGGCATATACTTGGCGTCAGTTAGGATTTGGCCCCTTCCCCTCGCATGTGGGGGTGTACGTTACGCCACTGGCATCAACATTGGAGGGGAAAAAATGTGGATTAGATTTGAATAAATACAGTTTATGTTCCATTCAAGCATGAGGGCTCATCTGTAGTGTAAAATAAACAAGTAAAATGAAAATAGTTTCTTTAGCAGAGTATTAGAAAAGAGATAATCTTTTATAAATACCTGTGTATTATGAAATATTTTGTTGTCATTATACTTAAAAAAATGGCCTCTATCAATTTAAAACAGAATTAAAAAATCCCACAGAAAGTTTGATATAAAACATTAGATTTCATAGCAATTCCGATGATTTTACACATTTGTCATTAGAACTTTTCAAATGATTTATTTGAATTAGTTAATTACTAAGACAATTTGAATTTTCAAATTTGAATTAGAAAAAATATTCAAAAGTTTAGGCATTTGGACTATTTAATACTAGATGGAAGTGTTAATTTATATGGCAACTGATTAACTGGCACTTCATAACCTTGAATCAAGGTGAAAAGATAACATTTAAACTGATATCTCATTTCCAACTTTGATCCATCATACTTAAATTATTTAATAAAAACAATGATCCATTTTTTTAAAAAAAATAAAAGTTGGTATATCTCACTTTCCAACTTTGTCATATTATGCCATGATTAGGTGATCAAAAAATAAAATCTAAAATGATAGCTCAAAGTTTACACTCAGAAATTAAAATAAAAATCAAGACTGAAGCTGAAAGTAATGAAAAGCTTAATTATTATTTTATTTTTCTCAAGAATTCCTGAGAATCGTTAGTAATTTATGATACCTCTGAGCTAAAGGAAGACCACCAACTAGATGATTTGATGATATTGAGAAAGACTTAAATACTTCGAAAATTAAAAATTGGAGAGGAATCGCTACAAATAGAGGACGGAGTTTGTGGTTGAGGCAGCCAAGGCCAGTAAGGGGCTGTAGTGCTTTTGAAGAAGAAAACTATGTTAATCTTTAGATGATCATGATTTATCAAACATTTAATGTACATCTCATAAATATAAAAACAATTAACAATCACCACTACTTTTGACCTAACAATGATTCCATTCCAAATGAAAACAAATTCAATATGCTAATTTTGATTGAATATGAAAAATAATCATGCTATGCTTGACCAAAAAATTTAATAATCATGCTGCATGATTACTCAGCCAATTAATGTTTAATGACATATTTAAAAATAAAGCCTCATATTCTAATTTCAAATGACAATTATAATCAACTAATAAAATAAATATATATGAAAGTCGGTAATCCAAAAATAATAAACTAACATTAAATTTAAAATCAAAATTTGATTTATTTAGCTCTCAAGATAATTTCCAACATACAACATTATTCTATATGTTTTCCTCTTCATTCTTATTTTTAAATTTATTTTCTGAAATATATTTACAAGTTTAGTATAAAAAATAGGTTCTAATAAGTTAGACATTAAAAAAGGTATCCAATTTCGTTAAAAATTGTTATTACAAGGGCTATTTTTAAGTAAGGTCCCTTTGTTTTTTTAAAAATAATATTTTGTTTAAAAAAATCTTTATTTTAGGAATGTACAGACTTGCCTATTTTTCTACCTAGTTGTCGAGTTTATTTATGCACTTGTCATACCTTAGAACTAAGTTTTGAAAATCCTCTTCAAAGAAGTCTGCTGCCTGGTCGGATAGACAAGAGTTCATGGCCGTTTTCACTTAGCAGCGTGGCATGCTGTCAAAAGGTGTTTTGCTCCTCCACGATAACGCAAGGCTCACACTTCTGAACGCTCGGGATGTAATCGAATCTTTTGGCTGGGAGGTTTTGGACCATGTACCATACAGCCCCGACCCTGCTCCTCTAACGATTTCCACCTTTTCCAGTACCTCAAACACAGTCTTGGTGGGAAGCGTTTCAGTGATAACAAAAAAGTGAAGGCAGCCGTGAACTCTTGGCTGTCTGACCAGGTGGCAGACTTCTTTGAAAAGGATTTCAAAAGTTAGTTCTGAGGTATAACAAGTGCATTAATAAACTCGGCAAAGATGTAGAAAAATGGGCAGAAGTATGTACAATCCTAAAATAAAGGTTTTTTGAAACAAAATTTTTTTTTAAAAAACAAACGGACTTTACTTAAAAAAACTTCCCTCCTATATACTTTTACTCAAAAAATGTCACAATAATCAAACTATTTGATTCAATACTTGTGCATGTAATAACTATCCACACTTTGCAACCACTTTAATTTTATCAATGAATAATAGAGATAAATTCTTAAATAAAAAATTATTCCTGTTTTTTTTTTAAATAAAGGATACCCATTTTGTTGTGTTGAAAATTATTATATCCTACTTTGATACAAATAAGTATTAATGCTTCAAAAAAACCAAATAATGGATAAAAAAACGTGCTTAAATGTTATAGTTACTTCCTGAGTTTTCATGTAGGTGTGGTACATATTTTAAAAAAAATTCTTTACTTATTTTGACACACTATAATAATATTAATTGAAAAATAAATAACATAGATATATAGTATTATATATCCTACTAGGCCATATCATACCCAAAATATTTTAAATACAAATAATTAATTTTGGTTTACCTTTTCATTGAAATACTTCAGTTATAAAACAATTTTCATGACATTAGTAAAAAATTAAGGATTTAGAAAATTGCATATAACAGGAAAAAAAATTAATTTACCACACTTAACACAGAAAATGTCACTAATGTTCATAGTGCCAGATTATTCATTAGGCAATTGCCTAGGGCCCCAAAAACGAGAAAACCAATATTTAGCTGTTTTTTATTGCAAGAGGGTTAGTTTTTCAATACATATTCTAATAAATAATTATTGTGTAGTTATATTTTTTAATTTGCTGATAGTTTGTTATTTTATTTGTAATACAAAATATGTTCCTAAAATGTTGTGAAATAAATTATTGGGCTACAGGGCCTCGAGAATTCAACTGCCTCAGGGTCTCCATGTCGTTTAATCCAACACTGAAATGTTCATATTTCTTGACTACAAGCACCAAAATCATATAGTAATTATTTTTATTCATCCAAATTATAGAAAATTTTAAAATGTTGTTTGAATTTTACAGACACATACAATTACTTATACATATTACATACATAATATAATTCAATGATACTCCTTGATAGGTATTGAATACAAAAGTCATGCAAATTTTTAATGCAATGATTTTCACTACTACAATTTCAAACTACAATACATTGTTTATGGTACACAAGTTTTAATCAAAT
>BMAO01003728.1:0-20609 GCA_019973975.1 Trichonephila clavata | reverse complement strand
CACCAGAGGTATGCGTAAAAGGGCTTCTAGTTGTCCTTCTTTTTAATTTTTTAATTTACTCCTGGATTTAATACAATAAAATGTATTGATATTTTTAACCAACATTAGTAAATTATTTAATTATTACTTATATTAAATTGAACTTACATAATATTTTTAAAGCTTACAAAATCAGAAAATGACGCAAAAACATGTTTCCTCTAAATTAAAAAATATTTTGTTTTCTTTAACAAATCATAAATATATCCCTTTTGTTCATTACTAGTAATAATATTTTTAGCAATATTTACAAAATAGTGATGTTTAACATTCGCAATACTTTTACAGAAATATGTTTAACTATGACTGTTATTTACTAGATGAAAAGTTGAAAATATTCCATAATAAAAAACCGATTAAGGCACTTTTATTAAAAAAAATTCGTAAATGAAAACAAATTCATTCCTAAATATACCAAAAAATTAAAACTTTATTTTAAAACTAATAATATATGAAGAATTTCTTTTCCACCAAATCTCACCACAATGTCTCATAAATTCTGTTTCAGGCTATTAGAAACTATTTTGAAAAGAATAAAATTGGATTTGACAAGAATGGCGGTATAAATTCATTATATTCCCTTAGGAAAAGTGGATGTTAAAGGTATATAATAATGCATTAAGTAAAATATTAACTTCTATGCAACAAACATTTATTTTTCATTTTTATTTCATATTTTTAAAACAATGAATATTTCTGCAATTATATTTTTAAATAAAGACAACATAATCTGATTCTTTCTAATCTCTTTATTTTGAATTTATTTCAATACTTTGTTCTTCCCGTTATCTCTAGGGAAAAGAATTTTGTTATTTTACTGTGTCAAAAACAAATTTAATGAAAAAAACCTTTTATCGATGCAAATTTTTGTAACGAAAATCTTATGTGCTGATTTTTATCAAATAATTCAACACTTTCATAAATTATTTTTAAATTTGTATCAAAATCAAATGATAAGAATGTCTTTATCGATCGTCTTGAATGACAACGAATTAAAAGTTTAAGTAGTTTTAATTCATCAGTTAATTTAAGGAAAACAAAAATTCTCATTTAATCAGAGAAAAAAAATTCGAAAAATTAAAATCTATTATAAAATATAATAAAAGCTCTAAATTTAGATTTTATTGATAGTAAACTTCCAGAAACAAAAAGTTAATTTTCACACTAATGCTTAGTGCTGTTTTAATGTGAAGAAAATTAAATTAATTCATGAAGGAAAAAAAACATGGGATTAAAGTAAAATTATACAATAGAAAAAGATTAATTTGATTATCTTCTTTGATCGCAGTCTTCTCAACTTCAGTTGAATCTACAAATGAAGTGACAAATAGATTGCTTGTCTATTTACCTTATATTAGAAACAACACAAAAAACTTTCCGACAGATCCTGTAATTCTGATCTACGGTCAAGTAAGTGGTGAGGGCTAAACTTGGACGCTAATGTCCAATGTTCTTTTGGCTAATGTTCTTTTGGAACATGGAACGCAATGCGCGTTCCTCCGTCCCATAACAGAATAGTGAATGCTGCCTGAAGGTGGAAGGTACTTGCTGGAGTGGAGAGTCCTCCTGATTGGTGGGGACGTTGGAGTTCCCTGATTGGTTGAAGTGGGAGTCAGTGGTTGAGGCATAATCTTGGCGGAAAATCCCAGGATTTTCTATTCTAATATGAGAAGTGGAGAGGGTGACCTGTGATTGGCGGTTGGACTGAGTGAATTAACTCTCTATTGGCTGTACTGAAGTTATATTAAAGATGGGAAAAAATTTTAGAATGGCTAGCCTGGTAGGTACCCCAAGGGGTGCAGCAAAGAAAAACTAAAATGCGAAAAATGAAGTTAAAAAATAAAAATGAGAAATATTTGAAAGCCATTTGCCACTGGCAAATGGAGAAACATTTAAGTTATGGCGGGTTATAAGAATCTAGAAGAATTCTCCTAGGTCTTTTGTGATAGTCAGAAGGAGTATAATTCTCTAGGTTAATTATATTCGAGTTATTAATATTTGGGAGATTAGAGAAAAAAAATTTTGCAAGCGTTTGGGTATAATTTTTAAATGGGGGAATTTTAATTGATCTATAAATATTATGGTTGCTAGTATACCTGTCAGCTTTAACTATAATTCTGATGATAGAATTTTGATCTATTTCCTAAGTTTTAACGTTAGTCTTTGCTGAGTATCCCCACACAGGACAAGCATAACTTAGAATGGACCGCAAAACAGCAGTGTAGAGAAGTACCTTATTAAAAATATCCATATCGGAATTCCGGTTGATTAGGGGGTAAATTAGTGCGTTCCGGAGTGTAGAATGTGTGGTTTCCAAGTGAGAGTCTTATCAAAAATGATACCTAGGTATTTTGTGGATTGAGACCATTGGAGTTGTGTGGAACATAGAGTCGGTTGTGTGATAGGTGTCCTTTTTCTAGTGAATATTACAGCGACGGTTTTGTCTACGTTGATTTTAATTTTCCAGAGGTTAAAGTATGTTTCTAAGAGTTGCAGGTGTTTGTTGAGTGCAGTAGTAATTGTTTTCGTGTTTTTGTATGTAGCCGAGATTGCCGTGTCATCTGCGTAGAGGTTTGTCATAGTTTGTGGGTGTGAGGGTATATCATCGATGTAAATATTGAAAAGAATTGGACCAAGTAAAGAACCTTGAGGCACACCGATATTAACTTTGTGTGTGTGTGTGTGTGTGGTGTGTGTGTGTGTGTGTGTGTGTGTGTGTGTGTGTGTGTGTGTGTGTGTGTGTGTGTGTGTGTGTGTGTGTGTGTGTGTGTGTGTGTGTGTGTGTGTGTGTGTGTGTGTGTGTGTGTGTGTGTTGTGTGTGTGTGTGTGTGTGTGTGTGTGTGTGTGTGTGTGTGTGTGTGTGTGTGTGTGTGTGTGTGTGTGTGTGTGTGTGTGTGTGTGTGTGTGTGTGTGTGTGTGTGTGTGTGTGTGTGAGAAAGTGTCGTTGACTCTGACTTTGTAGAGCCTGTTAACGAGGTAGGAATTTAGGATGTGAATGAGAGAGGGGGGATTGGTTAGTAATGAGTTTGTAGATAAGTCCACTGATCCAGACTCGGTCAAATGCCTTTTGGATATCCAGAAAGACAGCTCCAGTGGATCTGCCTCTCTGAAATCCCGAGGAAATTTTTTCTGTAAGTTTGAGCAGTGGGTGGTAAGTAGAAAGCTGACAAGTGAATCCAAACTGGTTAGGGTTGAGAAAATTGTTATTATTGATGAAATCTTTAATTATGTTAAGAATGATGTGTTCTGTGATTTTACTAAGAGCAGGAAGGAGAGAAATTGGTCTATATAAATCTGGATAGTGATTATTTTTCCCAGGTTTTTTAATAGGAAAGACAATGGCAGTTTTCCCATTGCTTGGGAAATGCCTGAAGTAAAGAATTTTATTAATAATGTAAGTAAGAATGAGGAGGGTTTTAGTAGGAAAGTTTTTAATCATTTTATTGGTGATATTGTCAAAACCTGGTGCTTTAATGTTACGGAGCCTTTTAATATAATTAATAATTTCATCTGGGTTAGTAGGGGTGAGGGGGGAGGAAGGTGGGTTAGGGAAAAAGTCTTCAAAAGTGGAAGTGACGTCAGAGTCGATGTTGTTTGGGAAGTCGTCTGGTCTTTTATTTTCCAAATGTAGTTGTCCTTGAAAGTGTTAGCAATAAGATTGGCTTTCTGGTCATCGCTAGTAGCGAAGCCAGTAGTTGTGTTGAGTGTGGGGATGTCGGAGCTTTTGTTATGAAAATATTTTTGCGTTTGCCAGAGACTGTTAACTTGTGTGTTGAGGGCTATTAGTTTAGTGTTCCAGACATGTTGTGTGAGTATCTTGAACTGTTTTTAATGCGTGCTTGTAATCTGTCTGCCTCAGTTCTATAGATTGAATTTAACGTGTTATGGAAAAGTTTACGTGCTCTGTTCTTTTGTGTAATGAGGTCTTTGATGTGCTTAGGAGTGTAGCTGTGTATCTTGTTTGTGATTGGCTTGGAGGCTTGGTTATGGGCGGAGTGAACAGCATCGGTGAGGTGTGAAATTTTGTCTACCAGAGAAACGGGGTTATTAATGTTTTTGAAGTTTTCGAGGTGAATGTTGTCGTTGAGATTATTTTTGAAGGCAGACCAACAGGTGGTAATTGCTCTATGGTTGTCTTTGTGAATAGGAGAATGAATCGAAAAATTTAGAAGAATTGGATCGGAGGAGAGTTCAGAAAGAGACTCAATGTTGTAAGGGAAATTGAAGTTGCTGATAAGTGCAATGTCAAGAGTGTTAGCGGAGTGATAGCCGAATTTAGTAGGAGTATTAGGGAAGGCAATGGTTAGGTCGGCAATATCAGCAAAGTTTTTAAGTTGAATGCCTCTCGTAGAGTTGTGGGAGCAATTCCACGTATTGTGTGTGGCGTTAAAATCGCCAAAAATCACACAATTGCTATTGATCTGCAAAATATTTTCGAGGTCGAGAGGGAATAGGTGTTTGTCTGAGTGCGGGGGTACGTAGATAGAAGTGATAGTGATGGGGTGTATGTTAGGTGGATTAATAGTGATAATGGTAGCTTCTATGTGGTGTAGGGGTGTTGTGGGGGGTGTAGTCTGGAATAGCGTTTTTGATTAAAATTAATGTTCTACCTGATGCTTGTCCGTCCGTGATGCGGTCGTTTCTATGGCATTTGTAGTTATTGATTTTGAAGTTATGACATGGTCTCAAATGTGTTTCCTGAATGAGAATAACGTCGGGAAAGTACTTCTCTACAAAAATTTTGAATTCGGGAATTTTACCAACGATGCCGTTTGCATTCCATGAACACAAACTCAGGCCATGCATGGGGTGTCTATTCATCATCATCGTTTAAAAGTGCCTCTACTAGGGCGTATAGTTCTTTTTTTTATTAGATCTGGTTTTAGGTTTTTTAGCAGGGGTGGAGTTATCGTTAAAATTCATGTTATTGATTTGTTGGGTTAATCCTGTAAGTGCCGAAATAATTCGTTGTAGAGTTTGATTTATGAGATTAAAGTTGGAGTTATTATCGTTAGTATTATGTGGTTGAGGGGGGGGGGGGGTTGGAATGGCCTGAGTTTGTGCGTTAGTAGTGGAAATTCCTTTGCTATGTGGTGCCATCTGTTGTGTGTTTTTTGAGTTATTAGTGTTGTTTTTACTAGCGGCCTGTGCGTATGAGAAGTCGGGTCTTACTATGCTAATAACTATTGAGGTGTATGTATTTTTATTGTTTGTAGGTGTGCCTTTGCGGGGTTTAGGGTAAAGTGAGCATCCTGCGTAATTTGCCATGTGTCCGAATTTTTTGCAATATATGCAGTAGGCATTCTCGACTCTTTTTATTTGACAGTCGCGTGTTTGATGGGGTTCGCCGCATTTAAGACAGCGTGGTGTTAAGTGGCAGTTTTCTGCCGTGTGGTTAAATTTGTTGCAAGAGTAGCACTGCGTGATACCCTTGCTATCATAGCCTTCAACGTGAACAGTGATGTGTGCGAGAGTAGTGAGGTCAAAAATTTTGGCGTTTTTTATGTTCCGGGGTAGTGCAATTAAGAATACTGGGAGAGTATCTTTAGTAATTCTTCTGATGAGCTGTGTCACTTTGTCTACGGTGAATCCTAGTTCAATGAGGTCGCTTTCGATGTCATGCGCTTTGGTGTCGCGAGGTAGTCCTTTGATAACTACTTTGATAGGTCGTTCTGGTTTCGGCTTGATGGAGAAAAATTTGTAGTTTAGTGTTTCTAAAATGGAATTAAGTTTGTAGTAATCTTCGCTGTTATCTGTGTAAAGTTTGAGGTAGTCGCCTGTCATTTTTGTTATGAGTTTGGGGATAAATTTAGTGAGGGTTTTAACTTGTTCACGGTATTCAGTAGTCATTTCGAGAACGTGGGTGGTGGGATATATTTAGGTGTGTTTTGGGGAGGTGATGTGTTTGTCTGAGTAGTGGTAGCAGAGGAATTTCCAGCAGGTTGAAGGTTTTGAAGTTGGGAGAATCTATTATCAATTTCGATATTAAAACTAAGTTCCGGATTAGAGTGCACTCTCTGTGCTTTAGTTAGTTTACGTGATGAAGGAGAGAAGAATCCTTCCTCTTTTTCTTTTCTTTTAACTGGAGCTTTTTTAGTAATTTCAGTTATCTCATGATTATCATTAATGGGAGAGTGGGGTGGGGTGCTATGTACAGTACAGCCGGAGGTGTCACAGAAGGGGTCAGAGTTAAAGTCACTTACCGCCATGTCGAGATAGTTTTTGTAGTGAGCAAGTCCGCAGTTCAGGTCCTGAAGGCTGGGGTCATCGTCAGAGGTAAAACCATCTAAGTGCATGGTTTTGATCATCGTTTCCGTTCCGTTTGTCAAGTTCGTAAATTTCTTTATATCCATAGCAATTGCCTGTAATCGTCGGCAGTTGGAGTAGGAGGGTGTGTCCAGTCGGGAGGAGTTGCCAGAGGGTGGAAGAGATAAATCCATAACATTTGCGTCGTCCGAGTTCGAAGCCATAGTCAAGAGTTGTAGGGTCGGTTTGTTGGTTGGGCAGGCCAAGTTTGTCGTCGCCCTATCCTTTCAACTCTTAAAAGAGCTATAGTAACGACTGAAAAGTGCTTCAAAAATGACCTGAGGTGAGCTAGGAGAATAAAGGTACAGAGTGTAAAGAAGACACGTCTGTACTAGTCGGAGTCCGAATCCAATCTCCAATCCCAAAAAAATCTCAGGGCTGAACTTAAATTCACATTTCACTGTCCTAATTTCCATACCGTGCTAAGAAGTATTTTAACACATTTTAAGTACATCCGACATGTTATTATTCTTTAAAAATATTATGGCCAAATAAGTTATTCTTCAATTATGAAGCCAATCATGTAACAATTGGCCCTCAAGCGCTGTGGTAACTTTTTGGGTATCAACAAAAACTAGGAATGTACTAGGTCATGTGACCAGATTTGTTAATTAGTTCCAAAGTCTAGTATTATGGTATTAAAGAAGATTTTATAGCTCTTAAGACTTTAAGAATCTTTTATAGATAAGATTCCGTTGAGAGTCATACATGGAACTATTTGGACTTTTTTCTACATGGAATACAAAATTGGCAAACCATATTGAATATCATATCTATTTCGCTATATAAGGAAAGTAATATTCAGGATTTTAATTTACCAAACTTCAAGTCAATATAAATGCCAGCATTCCATTTGGAGGTTATTTTTTGGAAAATTGTCCTTAACTTAGTATCATAACTCTTTATTTTGCATTCAAATAAACTTGCATTTTAATTTTCATTCTTCACAAAAACGATGAAATATAATCAGTTGCATATTCACCATATCATTTTCTTTGTATTTAGACTTCATGATAATGTAGCAGATTTTCAAATCGGAAGATTCGATCGGTTTGTCCAGGATCTCTAAGTAAAAAATAGGTTCTACATTAGCTTAGAATTTATAATACTATTTTAGTCTCTTAAAGACGAACAGAGAGGCAGTCGAACAATACGGATTTATAATGATGGTTTGAATACATTGTTAATTCAGAACCCTTCATAGCAAACTGGCTGACTTCACTGCACACAAACAATAGTAGAACCGTTGAAAATGGTAGGAAGAGCTTCATCAGCTAGTATTTGAGTGGGTATTTTAAATGAGCTTTTGCATTTCAAGACAGTCACCAACGAATAAACGTTTACCCGTCCCTAGTCATAAGAAATGTATAATTGATCTTTTTTCCTAAAGCAGAGATAAAAAGGGGATACAGGAATACTTTACGCAAACGAAAAAGGAAATGATAATGACTAAGCTCAAAAGCAAAACTGAGTCCCATCTCAAATCAAGAGAGTTGCATCCAAAGAAGGTTTCGCACTCTACTTTTAATTTTAACAAGCTAATTCTTTTTGTAGAAGGGAGTATTTCTCATGTCTTCAGACTTTTACTCAAAAATACTATTCGTGTCTCTTCAATTATTTACAAAATAATATATTTTGAATTTTTTTTTTCAAATTTAAATAAAACGCTGACAAATTTTATTGAACCATCATTTTCTAAACCTTGATTGCTAATCTAATCTTCGCTCAGTGAGTAGAAACGAAAACCCCATTAGGAATCATTTTCGCAGAAGCAATGTGACTTATGATCCTGCGACATTTTTTCTGAATATCTCTGGAACTAATGATTACATTTGAATAAAGCTTGATATATAAGTAATTTAGATGACTCTCTACTTAATTATGTTATTGAAAAATATACGATGGTCAGAATATACTTTAGAATTTCATTAGCTAATTAACACTAAAATTTAGTTCCTTTTGAGATGTTAATAGTTATTCAAACAGTATCCAATTCTAATTAGAATTTAGTACAACAATAAAAGTTTTCTTTTTCAATTATGGGTTTAGTGTATTAAATTACTGATACTAAGAACAATACCTTCTATTATTCAGTTATACTGCATATGCATTTCTGAATATATTTGGAATATATGATATAACAAGTAAATGAAACGCAATAAAACCACATACATTCAAATCTAAAACTTTTGCTTACTTTCTTTTGGTTTAATCTTTTTTAAGGATCCCAAAGAAACAACTAGTTTCATTTCATTTATTTTTTCAACAATAAAACATTTAGGAAAAAAAACCTTTCAATTTTAGAAGTATTATTCAATATTTTCTTAAAGCATTTTATTTTAGCTGTACTCGGATTGTAATTTATTAAGCTGTACTTAGGGTTTTGAAATATTCCATTTCTAATTTTTCACTTACATATTTTAAATAACTGCAAAACTTGAAAAATTATACTTCGTATTTTAACTTGAAATCGAAAAAGAATCGAAAAGTACTTTAAAAACAATAACGAAGAGTTTGTTATCTTAAGTAAATCCGATTTTCACTTTTTTTCATCCCCTTTTAATCATATTAAATATTAATAAGTGTAGATATGGAGTTTTTTTTCACTCTTTCTCCTTTGTATCAAAAGCATCCTTATAGATTTCTGGTGAAATCGTGACGTTTTTCAAATTTTCTTACAATATATACTACTTCATTTTGTATTGCTTAAGTTACAAAATCGTTTTTAGCAGTAATGATTTTGTATAAATATATATTTAATTCTTATCATGCATAGGAATATACATGAGTGCAAAATTTCCTGATTTAGAAAGATCGTTACTTCAGATCATCGAACAAGATGTCAAGATATCAAAGTTGAAAAGAAAAACGGTAATTTTTTTAGAAAACTTATTTCTGTTGAATAGATCAAATTCAATTTCATCAATTCTTCTACTATATTCTATTTCTATTGGTCAATTCTTCTACAACATTCAAATGCGTATTGATAAATAATTAAAGCTGTAAAATTATCTGCTACATATTGATGCATTTAGAACATTTATTTCGAAATATAAATTTAAAACTAGTTAGCTCGAAGAAACATAATTCATACTTTAACATAAATCGTATTGAACAGCAACAACTGGTTATATATACTGAAGCTACAATTATAATTTTAATCAAACTGTAAAAGTGTAATGAACATATACATATTTCATATTTTTAAGATAGATATACTTATATCATATTATTTTGCTACGGAATCTTAATAAATTATTTCCGAGAAAATTTTCAAAATTAAAGATAATACAAAAGGAATCATAATATATAAAGTTGAATATTCGTATCATTTAGGTAATGAAAATATCAAATTCAAAGTTGTTAAATTAAAAACGAATTTTGAGTTTTAAGAGTTACTCATTCATTTACATAATAATTTATTAAATTAAAATAACACAAGACTACCTTATTCAATATTCGCTGCTAAAATTTTAATTTCTGTAAATTTTCTGTAGCGTAATTGTAGTTTCTGAGTGTTCTTTATCAATTCGATATCTAAAATATAATGTCAAGTCCCTGACGTAGCTAGTCCTAAGTAGACCCTGCATCATACATTTCTTGTTAGCCCCTTTTTGAACCTCTTCAAAATTTCACTATTTTTTCTTTCATATGTTAGGGCCCCTATAGCTTGGGGTCACGTATCATTGGTACGGCTGATACGGTGGTAGCTACGCCCCTATGTCAAGTACTTTCAAATCATGTTTATTGAAAACAAATTCATCTGACAAATATTTAAATATTTTTTCTATCTAAATACATTTTTTTCCTTTATCGCGGTTCGTAACAGTTGTATAAATTTGTAAAACACCTGAAAGAATTCTAAATAAAAAAGGCTCATTTCGAGCCAGGAGAATTCTGTTAATTCGAGAAGTAGAATATTTTTATTCAAAATATTTCATTCGAATGAATAAACCTTTTTTTCTGACAGAATTCATAAGACTGCTTGTTGAAATAATTCAATAACCCATTTCTATCTATGAAATTCCTTAAATAATAAATATAAAACTTAAGAATTTAATTTTACCTGGAATTTTAATAGAGGGCATTTTACTATTACTACTTTTATTCAGATAGTTCAGCATATATGTTACATTATTTATCCTTCGAACGTTATGCAAAAATAAAAAAGTGCATTACTATATTCTGAATATCGTACTTACAACAAAAAATACTTAAAACTTTACTGAACTAAATAACTATATTAAGGTCCGAGCTTTTTTATGTATAAATCAATATGTAATAGTAAATTGATGTGTACAGATTTTTTTTTTTTTTGCTGCAAGTAGTTCCATGAATTTAATGTATTAAAATATTATATAAGTCTTGATTCAGATTGAACCATTTAATATAGTAATATGTTTTAATCTAATATGTAATATTTTTTAATCTAAAATTATCTGCCATAGTTACTTAAATTTACAAATTTAAACAGTAACAAACTTATATAAATATATTGTAAAAGCTTTAATGCTTAAAGAATTTGAAAAAGGTAGTAAAAGTGCATAAAAATCCTGAATGTTATTCCAGAATTAGAAAAAAAACTAAAGGCTCCGTTATTATTTGAAAATATTCCAAACATGATGTTTTAAGTTAGTTTGTATTTTAAACCCTATTTTTTTCCTTCTTATAATATTTTTAGTCAAATAATCAAATCATGATACTTTAAAATCCTTTTTTAAATTTTTTCCACCAAAAACTACTAAAAATAAAAAGTTGGGAAAACTCTTATTTGTTACCGTAAAATCCAAAACTCCTCATTTAGAAACAACTTTTTAAAATAACATTTGCTGAAAAGTGCATCATTTTTGTCTACTTCGTTTGTTGTAATTCTATATTCAAAGTAAATATTTGTTAAAACTTTGCAAAATTTTTAAATAATTTTAATAATGTATTTCCTTATATTTTAAGCATTACGATCATAAAGCATATACACTGGTGTGCAAAAATTAAGGACGAGACGGTTTTTTCGATATAACTTTGTGCAAAAGCATTCCAAATCAACACATTTAATACCGTAAGATCCCCAATACGTAAGGACATGAGTAATGTAAGCAACACTTACTAAAAGAGAAATCAGAGGGATAAAAAGAAGCTTTATTGAAAAAGTAGCATGGAGCGCAATGCGACTGAAGGCCGAAACATCACTGTGATGGGTGTCCAGCAAGAAATATCCGGTCTTTAGTAGGGAATATGATCTCCCCTGACTGCTAGGCAGGTTTCACAGCGTCTGCCCATGCTGAGAATGAGGGTGTCAATGAGTTGTTGAGGCATTGCTGCCCATTCGTCTTGCAGCGCCAATCGAAGCTCCGGAATCGTTACTGGTGGTAAGGTACGAGTTGCCAAGCGTCTGCCTAGAAAATCCCATACATGCTCGATGGGATTGAGATCCGGAGATCGTGCCGGCCAATCCATACGTTCAATATCCTCACTCTCTAAGAGCTGTTCGGCAGCTACTGTGCGATGACATGGTGCATTGTCGTCCATGAAAAGGAACTGCGGACCCATAGCGCCTCTAAAAAGACGCACATATGGAAGAAGAATCTCGTTACAATAACGGGTCCCGTTCACTGAACCTGCGTCGAAGATGTGAAGGTCTGTACGACTACCAAGCATGTTGCCTCTCGCAACGAGAACACCGCCACCTCCATACCTGTCCCTTTCAATGATGTTCGAGGGATGATTGCGGATTCCCCGCTCTCTCCAGATGAGTATGCGATGAGAATCGCTACTAAGACTGAATCTGCTCTCATCTGTAAAGAGTACTCGTCCCCATTCATTGTCTCTCCAATTCCGGTGTTCCCGGCACCACAGAGAACGCCTTCTCCGATGGGCAGGCGTTAGAGGTACACACCGTACAGGGCGTCGTGCAAACAGACCACCACCGTGCAGTCTTCTGGCCACGGTAAAACGCGAAATCGGTCGTCCAGTCGCCTGTGTCGTGTGTCTAGCGATTTCTCCCGCTGTCTGCCGCCTGTTTCTTCTGGCCTGTAATGCAATATACCGGTCATCTGCGGGTGTGGATCCTCGTGGACGACCACTACTGAACCCCCGGATTCCTGTAGTTTGAAATTGTCTCCAAAGTCGTGAAACGATGCTGTGAGCAATTCCGAACTCTGCAGCCACACTTGTCACACTGCGACCTTCCTCCAACTTCCCAATGATTCGACCTCGGGTAAAAGCATCCAGATGTCGTCTAACAGATTGATTATTCGCCATTTCTCGCTGAGGCAGCAACTCGGTGTGATTTTAACTGCTATACGGTGTGCAATCTCTTTGCCAGAAATACTAATCTTACACCGACAACATGCTGTACTACTCAGACACTCCCCCATTACGTCTACCTGCATATTTGCGCATGTGCTACCGTACATCACCTCACTTAATCTCCTGATTGGTCTTTATGTCCGCTCTGCCTCTTCGTTCAGCTGATATGCTAATTTTTCGACTTCGTCCTTAATTTTTGCATACCAGTGTAGTCAACATTTTGTAATAATATCCTTGTATTAAAAGGTATTTTTTGTTTTTATATTTTATAAAATCTGAATTATTTAAAGATCTTAGTAAAAACAGAACATGATTCTCTCGAATTTATGTGAATTGCTGTGCTTATCAAGGGTATGTTGCATCTAAGATGCATCCTTTTCAAAAAGTATTTTTACAAAATGTTTATAAATTTTTCTATTTTTGTGTAACAATAAAAATGAAAATAAGTTTTTAACCAGGAATTAAAAAGTACAAAGCAATCTGGTGAAAGTATTTCTAACTATTTATTTATAAAGAAAAATCTTGTTCTAGGATAGAAATAAATTTATATCTTAACGGATACACATTCCAAAAAAAAAGTACGGTCTATATCTGTGACTCAAATTTAATTCAATGACACCTTTTTCAACTAAACATTGATATAGCTATAGCAACATAATTCTAATTTATTTAGCAGTTATCAGAACATCTCTTCTCTCTTCGTTTTTTAAGTTAGTATAAATATCAACAATGTAATTCATAAGGCATACAAAGATGCAGATAAAAAAAAAGTCTTGACATTTTTATATTAACCTATTTTTTTAGTTTTGTTCGAAACTCCAAACAATATATTTTTTCATCTCTTTTTCTGTAATAAAAGCATGACGATAAGTTTTACCTTGATAACATATGCACTGGTGTGCCAAACTTAAGCAACAATGTAGATTTTAAGCAGATAGCAATGAAATTGCAGAAAAGGGGGGTTATTGTGATCAGTACAATGAACACTCAATTCAGTAGAAAGGTGATGCATATTCGAATGCCAAAATACATAGGCGATGTGGAAGAATGTCATAGGCGATGTGGGTATACGCAAAACACATACGGTCGACGCGCGCAGCTCGAGACTACTATAAAAGAAAGAACGGAGATGCAATTAAAGACATTGTTCTTTCGTGAAATATGCCTGCAAGAAATCACCTGGATAACTTAATACGGGGAAAACATATCCGAAAGCTGGAGGAAGGTCCTAGTTTGACCAGTATAGCTGAAGAGTTCAGAATCAATGAAAAAATGTTGTTTCCTGCGCTTGTAAAACCATCCAAACCATAGGTACAGCTGTAGGAACGGTTGGTAGTGGCCACCCTAGGAAAACAACAGCAGTTGATGACCTATTATATCGTCCTGCAGGTGAAAAGAGCCCGATGACAGTCAGCAAGCTCCGTTGCTCAAAAAATGTGCACAGCACCAGGGTGACTATGTCGCAGTTTAATGTGGCCAGACGCCTTCGCAAAGATGTCCTATTCGCCCACCGTCATGAAGGCTGCATTCTTTTGAAAGTTGGTCATCGGAGGCACCTCTTAGAGTGGTGTAAGAAACATTTTAGGGGTGTAAGTGACGGATGAGTAAAAATAAAGTAACTTACTTAAATTTCAGAAGTTATTGCTCAGAATTCCTGTCCTTTCTATATAAAGAAGTTATAGATTTCAAAGAATGTTTTTCAATATATTCGAACTCTGAATGCTAGGACTTAGATATCAATAATTGTGTGTGGGGGTGGGGGTGGGAGGGTGTTAATACAACATTATGAAATACCCAGCGAAGCGGGGGTCAATGGCTTGTAAAGTATAAAAGAGAAGAAACATAAAAGATCATCACACAACCAACAAAATCTGGAAGCCAAATAAAACGAGCACAGACCAAATTGAGGAATTAACACAGGCAAGAGAAACAATTAAAGTAAATATTTAGGCTATATGAAGGATTTATTCAAACTGTATGTGAAGAAATCTGGTGTGAGTGCGTGTTTTAACAAAAGTAAAACAATTATTTTACATAAACTAATAGCTTATAACATTTTTTTTTACATGATGTTTCCTATGTGCAGCAAACACAATGTTTTAGCCGCCCATCCAGTATAGTGACGCTTACTGTGGTGCCGTAGGGACAGGGTTCGAATCCCGGAGAAGGCATGGATGTTTGTAGCGTAATATTTTCTTCTTTGTGTTGTAAGCCCCCGTGTGATACATTGAGTGGTGCATGAGGTTTATAAATGTCCCCAATTTAAAAAAAACACAATGTTGCCCATAAATACTTATCTTCTGTACTTGATTTGTTTTTTAATTTATATGATTAAATTCTTTTTTTTTCATTTGGTAAATTATTTCTAAAATCAGATTTGTTGAGACATAAAAAGAGCTAATTATTTGAAACTAATTAAACCGAACAACTCACTTACTACAGATTACCTAGATATAAATTCAAGTAATGTAGACAGTGAACTAGATAATAATATTTGATGCCATGTCTTGAGTTCGAGTAAAAGCCACAAATGGAGGTAATACAGATTTTTATGTTACAAAAATATTTATAGTTAATATTTACTCTTAAAGTTAAATAGTAAATTCGCGGAAGTAGATGTAAATCCCACCTTTGAAGGTGCTGCGGATATTTAAACTTAGATTTTAAATTTCGCTTGCAGACAAAAACTTTTTGTCTTTCCGATCCGTTCCCTTTTCACAGTCAGAATGCCCCTGGTGTGGGTAACAGTTAACGTTACAGTTGGCTTAGGAAGCGTAAGAAAATAGGGTGTACTCAGTCACCATTAAGTGAGAAGAGTAGAAAATAATAGTGGTAAAAGGAAACAATTATTGTTTGTTTGGGTTTGATGCTTTTTCAAACCTGGTTTTAAAAAACTGGTTTTTAAAGTAAATTTGTCATATTTGAAAACCGGCTTAAGGAATTCATATTACTACGTAAAAATTAATTTTTAACTTATTTGATTTCCTATTCATTCTATGGAATGGGCTGTTATTTAAAAAGGTATTGTCTAGAATATTTCCAAATTCTTATGTGTAAACCAATTCTGATGAAGAGCAAATCGAAGAAACAACTCATCAAAGTAATGGGATTTTTTAAAAGAAGTCGTGAAAAAAATCAATTCAAAAATTTCTTGAAATCCCTAAAGAAAAACTCACAAATCCAAAGACACTTGTGATGGATCTATACGCGTTTCTACTAATTACTTCTTTTTTCTTTAAATCAAAATACTTATTTCAACCAACCTTCATTGAGAAACCAAACGTGATTTATGTAAATGAGGAATATTAGATAAATTCGGTTTTCGAGAGTTTAAAGGGAGTGAAGTAAGAGGTCAAGTTAAGTTAAGTGAAGTAAAGTGAAGCAAGTGAGCGGTCGACACGTAGTTGTTGACAAGTTAAGTGAAGTTGATAAGTTTGATGCGTGCAAGAAGAAGTAGTTAGTAAAGATTGAAAAGCAGTCGGATTAAAGATTAAAGAGCGTGGAGCCATCGTCAATTGATCAAGCAAAAGAAGTGCCTGAAGTTTCCCGTGAAGGATCCGAAGCATTAGGGATCCAGGTATTGTACCTTTGATAAAGTAAAAGTGGATTAGTAGTGTGTGACGTAGTTGTAAATAAGAGTAATTAAGCCATCCTAGATTCAGTTGAGGTTCTGTAATATTATCCCCACATTAGAATATTTCACCTCTGCACTCTACCATTGTTATATACCTTAATCAGAACTGTGTTGTGTTTGTTCATAATCAGTAATAAGAATTAATAAATCAAATTAGATTGGCATAATGTCTGTGGATTATTTAGTTCCTCCTACACCTACACATCTAGCCGGGTTTACAGATAGGCAGGAGGGTTCGAATGTAAGGGGTAACTACAGGTTACCACACACTGAAGGCTAAATCTTCATTTTTTAAGGCAATAAATAAAAAAAACAAAATACTTGGATTTATTATTTGATAACCTGAAAATATAAAACCCAGCTGAGTATTTAGTGAACGAGTAATTCAATTTCACAGGCAATATTGTGTTTAAAATAAGAACAATACTTAGCCACCGTTCAGTGGATATATTTTATGTTTTTAAAAATCCTATTTTCTTAGGAGAAATTAAAATTAGTAAAAATGATATAAATATTATTTTAAATTTTTGTTTGGGGTTCCGCGCGTTATTTCGTGTAATATGTATACGTAATCTTTAGTTGTTGTTTTTTATTTTTTATTTTGACTTCGATTTTGATATTGATTTCATTTTTTGTTATTTTTTATAAATTAAATAAAATATTTTTTTCTTATTTTATTTATTTATTTATTTATTTATTTTTTTACAACTATTTGAAATCCGGCTGAAATTAGTTTTTTGAAACTATTGAATTCGAAAGCCGGTTTTTCAAAAAGTCAGTTTTTGAATAAACCCTAGTTAGTATCTTTAAAATAACTTTTTGGGAAAATGATACTCATATTTTTATTTACAAAAATACTATTCTTAATTGTTTACAACGTAATAATTTTGAATTAATAAAAATAAGGACATAATTGAAGCCCAGTGGCTGAGTGGTAGTGTAGTGCGCTTCCGCATCACAAGTCCGGGGCTCGAATACCGGTTGGACAAGGTCGATGCAACTTTCATCCCTTCAGTGGGTCGATAAAGGAGTACCAAGCTTAGAACTCATTTCGACTCAAGCTGGGAACCTTGCTTGGGAACTGAGCACTGCGTATTTCACGTCAGACGACCACTTGACCGAAATATCTGCATATGCACCCCAGCGCCTATGGTCATGTAAAATGAGATAGGCACGGCAAACCTTGGCCCTCACGGGCTGTTGAACCACTGAGTTTCGTTCAGGGACTTAATTAACAATGTTCTAAAATTGTTAGTTGTAGTTTAAATCATTATCATCCAATTAACTTTCTTCATTCATACGTTTGTAAGAAGATCAGTACATTGATTTTTTATATTTTCATTCTTTACTTTTTCTATTTGTTTTTTACTATTCTTTATAGATAGATTTTTATTTCAATTTATTTTCGCTGGATGGTGCTACTCGGTAACTTTCAAATTCAATAAATCTCTTACTTATTTTTTTTAATTACACTAGTCTTTTCTTTATAATAGCATATTTTAAATTTCCCTGTGAGCTTTATATTTTCTTAGTTAAATTAATAATAGTTTTTTTTAATATTTTCAGACAATTTCTACTTGATTGTTTTCTTGTTAGGATGTTTCGGCGAGCTCTGGTTGAAGAATTCACCTAATGTTTTGCTTTTGAAATTTTATTTTTCATCACTTTTTAATTTTTCTATGACTGTTTAGTTTTTTTATGGTGTGTAGATTTATGTTATTTTTATAATATTTGTGTTTTGAATTTTGAGAAAACATTTTAATTTTATATACACTATTTTCTCCTCCTTTCAGACGAGGGGTACAGCCCAACTGAGGGAAAGGTGGGCTAGACTTAAGGTATCCAATTACTTGCGCTCGCGACAACTTTATTTTTAAAAAAAAATTTGTGGTTTTTAGATTTACTTAGTACATTTAAATAAAAATACGCTAAAATTAAGATGATAAAAGGAAATTATTATAAGTAAAGTGTGGGGGAAAATGGGTAAAAATTGACAAAAAATAACACAAACGTGGCCCATTCTGTACCAAAAGTTTATGAACAGATTTTTAATTTTCAATTCTGATGTGTTGCTATGTTATTCTTTTTTGAAATGGCTTTCAGAATAAGAGATTTTTAACTTTAACGAAAACTAGAGCACTTTTTTCTTTACTTATTATATGAAATTGCTTAAAATAACAATGATTATATTAACGTAAGAGACTGTAAATTTGGTGGTTAAAACAATTTTACTATTATACAGAACTTATAAAAAAATTTCAGTTAATTATTTTCAAAACTTTTCAGCATCTTTGTTCCCGTTTGATCATTTTCAAAAAAACACATTTCGAGTAAAACGCGTTTAAAATATGACATCTTGCTTAAAGTAGTGGTTTCTGCTATTACTAAAACACTTGTAGTTCTTGTGAACGGAAAATGATAAACTTTATATTTTATAAAGCTAATTGATTGTCTATAAAATAAAAACAAAAAGTGTGTTTGTCAATTTTTGGCAAAATTCACAGTTTTAGGGTAGTTGGAAACCTTAAGATTGCTTTATCTAGAATTTTAATTCCTAAGACTCTAATTAAGCCACCTAAATCTGATTTATAATGTAATTTTACCATGTTTATATTAATTCGCTTTCTTGTCTGTCCGGGTGGAATTTTGCAGTTGACTTTAAACTAACTTCCCGATGAGCTAGAAACTTGAAATTTGGACCATAACTTAGAAGTGGATGGCAATGCATGAAAATGGGAAAAAAGAAGTTCTAATCTCGAACCGCGCCCCTGAAAAGGCGAGCCCAATTTCCACAGGGGACCCGTAACTCCAGAACTTACATGAATTTACACAAACAAACACCACTTGCTGATAGCACGGGTCAAGTTGCGTCTATGTATTTAATTTTGTGGCTCTAGGGTTACCCATTTTACTCCAGGTTACCATTTTTTTATTAACTCTCTGTCTTGTATGTCTGTCCGGGTAGAATTTTGTAATTGATTTTAAACTAACTTCCCGGTGAGCTAGAGACTTGAAATTTGGACCATAGTTAAGAAGTGGAAGACAATGTATGAAAATGGTTATAAAACATGGTACATGAAAACTTTTTTTATTAGGAAAATTATTATACTTCTTTTTATTGCTTAGCTTTAGGTAGAGTTATACCAAATGATTACGGGTATATATATATTTGTATATAATAATGAAAAGTTTAATTTATGGTAAAGTAAAAATTAACCGCTTCTTTTTATATTACAGCCAAATGGACCATATCCGAGCACTTTACATATTTTTGACATGGAAGGACTTACATTTGCAAATGCAACTGATAAAAAAGGTATGCAACATATGTTTAACTTTTTGTTTTGATTCATACACTTGGTTTTAATTCTATATATTTTTCATCAAATTTCAATCTAATATGCACTTATTTCTTAATACTTTAAATGTATATAATTTTGGTAGCTTTTTTTGTACTTAGATACTATAATTATTTTTTCCGAATCTTTTGTAATATATATTATTTTAGATGTTTTGAGAAAGGATAAACTATGATACTTTGATAAAAACTTTTTCTCTTGCATCTGGAGGAGCTAAATATATATTATCTATATTATTTTATACAGACAACATATAACCTTATACCTTATATGGACCAATATATAACCTTTATATTTTTTTTCCATTTTCAGGCATTGAATACATGATTCTTTCTTTAACAATTTTTCAGAATCATTACCCTGTACTTATAGGATCTGTTTATGTTATTAATAGTAAGTGTTTTATTTTTCAAATTTTTAATATTTATCAGTTTATAAAAAGCAGCTTATATGCACTAAATGAAAATATTTGAAAGAGAAGAATTAAATTTTATTTACATATGTATTACTCATACACATACTCTTGTGTGCAAAATTAAGAAAAATTTGCAAATTATGTATAATTTTATAAAGAGTATTCAACCTTAGACATCGGAAAATTATTCAAATATTCAAAAATTAATACATGCGCGAATACATTCATGTCTATGAGGCTGTATTGTATTGTGGAAATAATATTAAATGCATGGAAGGTTGCTGGTGATTTGTGTCCTCACTCCTCTAAGACTACAACATGTTATTCACAAGACTTGAGTGAATTTTACAAGATTTCAGTTAACATGAGGAACCACGATCGTATTATTGACAGAAAGATATGAAGAATTGTCATTAGATTAGAGGCCGGACAGTCAGAAATGCAAGTGGTTTTAGAACTCAATGTAAAGTCCAGTGTCATTAGTTTCAAGACATTGAGTTCATATCAAGAAGACCTGGACAAGGTCGACCAAGACCCGCAACGGTGAATG